>PVIR01037707.1:0-14976 GCA_004026965.1 Petromus typicus | reverse complement strand
CGACTTGATTGATAGTGGAGAGTTGAAAAATAGCTAATTTCTGAATATGGGATGCAGACCAGCCAACTTACTTTGCAGAACTTCCTGTGAAATTAGTTTAGCTACACACATGTGGATTCTGTTGACTGGTATTTCAGTTGATTGATGTGGCTTCAAAGTATCTGCCACATCAGGTTCTCAGGAAAAAGTGCTGCATACCTAGGAGTAAAAACTGAAGAAATTTTCCCCCTTCGCTTTTCCATGTGAGCCATTCATTTACTAATAAACTTTGTCATCTTATTCACTGACTTGGTGGTCTCATCTTATTTTGAATTATGTGTGTATTTTACCATGTAAGTTCTTTATTCATTTTCTCTGAGTGGTAGAAATTTATATTTACTGCAACCAAGTGTTTAAGGCAGGTAAATTTAAAAGCCCAAGTCTTCATCTCCTAAGAATCATTTTTGATATTCTCAAAAGCTTTGTGAAATCTTCTTATAAAGATGTTTATTTCTGCCTGTGTTCTTGATGTGCTGGAAAAGTTTCCTCTCACTTTGTGGTTCAGGCTGGCCCTGAGCTCAGCCTCCAACTCACATCACAGCAATCCTCCTGCCTCTGCCTCCCAAGTGCTGGGATTACAGGCGTGAGCCACCATGCCTGGCACTGTGGTATATGGTACTGATTGCTACTGGGCATATGTGTGTGTATGTAAAGTGGAGGTAGCCCCCAAGAGAAAATGATGTGAGCAGACCCAGAAGTTCTAGATACTGCCGGATCTAGCGTTGACTTCTTTTTATTTAATCCTAGTTGAATGTAGAATTCTTAAAAGGAAAGTAAATAAGAGTGGACAGGACTTAATCAGATAGTTACAGCATTTATGCAACTGTAATAACAAATTTTCATTATAAGCAAAATGATAAAACCACAGCCAGATGCAAATTTGCAGCATTCATTGAATCATCCTTCCAAAGTAAATATGGCCCAACGTTTCTAGTGAACGTTTGAGTGGGGCTGGGCGACCTTTGCCACAGTTACCCCATAGTGGCTCACTTCTCCCAGGGGCTCCCTATAGCATGCATACCAATTCATATCCAGTTTGGACTTAGTGTGTCCAAGCATGTCTGTATATTAAACTTCCCTCCTTTATTTTCTTATTAACATAAACATAAAGCTGCACTCTAAAATTGCAGGGCATTACTTCAGACTTACTGATTTTTAAAGGGATTTTGGATTGAGAAATCCTAATCTAGTCCCACTTTCTGTATCTAAACTGCAGAGCAAATGAATTTACATATTTATTACACAGATTCCTGTAATTACATTTTATTTCAGATGTAGTAGGTTTTCCTTTAAGCAACATCTTTCTTACCATGAGATTGTGAAGGCAAGAAAAATGACAAAACGTAATGCCCCTTCTAACTCTCCAATTAAGAATATAAAACCATGTGAAGTGATTTGGCCTTTTATTTATATTTGATTCCAGTAAATGGGATCAAATCTTTTGTGAGATGTTTTCACAGTCAGAGTAAACTTGGAAATACTACGTAATGTTAGGCAGAGCATTGATTTCCTTACCATGCCAGATCGAAGTGTGTTCTTGGGAGCAGGGGTTATTGGAGGCCTTCCGGAAAGTCCCCCAGATCTCTCATTCTATTTTGTGCCTTGTTATAGTCAGTTCAACTCTTATTCCACTAACTCATGGTTCTAAAAGAAGATATGGACATTCGAGGGTGATTCTTTTGTGGAGAGAAACTGTCTGGTGTATTTCAGGCCATTTAAGATCCCTGGAGCTCAGACACAAAATGCCAGAGGTGCCCCCCAGGATTATGAAAGCATATTTGTTCCCACACATTTCCAAATAGCCCTCAAGGGTTCCCAGTATCACTTGGTTGGGAGCCACTGTTCTGATATCTTTAAAATTTATTTTTATTTATACTTATGAGTCTTAGATAGGACACACTTAATTTTTAACTCCAGAACCTTCTAAGAGAATGAATTTAGTTACATTATCTATTTTCTGTGTAAAATGGAAACAATGACATTTACCTCATAGCATTGTTTAGAAAATTATAAGACATAATGCATATTTGCTTATCTTACTTTAGGAGTGATATTTTTAGTAGTTTACCATTTCTATACTGTAAATTGTTAGCACCTAAATTATAATCACAAATTTTGATAGTCATTCTATGTTCGAGTAATTACAAATTAGAAGCATGGAATAGATGTTATTGACCTTAAGTGTCTTGTTTTTTAGCAGAATTTGTATGGATGGTTTGAAGACCCTGGTTTGGACTTGTGTAACGAACTGAGAAGGGAATTGGAATGGGAACTCAGACTTCCAGACTTTGTTCTCAGCTTAGCTGCTAATGAATTTTGTGATTGGCTCAAGTTAATAAGTCTTATCTTTCAGGGGGGAGTTGACACCAGGTAAAGAATCAAGACAAAGAGCTTCATAAATGAGCTTAAAATTTTCCCTCAGCTGGTAAGAGTTCTTGATTCTCACCCAGAGAGAAAAGTATCAACTTCTCAAATTGAATAGTTTCATTCTTGTATTTTTCCAAATTTGAGTAGTGGATGTAGGTGGAATTATGCAAACAGCCATAAGTAAAACTGTATAAAATAAGGATCCAAGAGTAGGAAAGAATTTCCAATATTATGTTTCGTGTGAGTTATTTTTGTATTTTTCCTATAGATAATTTTAGCAGATTTCCATACAACTATTCCTTCTAGGAAGAATATTTAGTTCATTCTTTGTAACTCAGGCACTAGTGATCGAGTCAGAAGATTGATGAAAAAAAGCATTAAAAAAGAAAGTAAACAGGGATAACATTTTAGTAATAGACTTACTGATATGAAAATGCTTTGTGTTTTATGGGTTATTCTGGCCCTGTAACTTTTTCTTCTGTTTTGGTTGAGGCAGCCTGGAAGTCTCTCCCCAAAGTTGCTGCTTATGCAATTGTGCCTTGGCCACCATTGAACCAAAGGGAGGCGGCAGCCTCCTTTTAGAAACTTCCCAGATAAGCCCTTTGGATAAGAACTAACCAATAGTAGTCTTCAAGCAGCCTCTAACAGAGTGTAAAGCATTGTTATATCAAGTATTAAAAGCATGCTCCAGTTTAAAATTATTATTACTACCGTATTGTTATTATAAAATGTTGTTTTGGACTTTTTATTATATATATATAATTATTTTATATATTCTTGCATTTGTCATGAGTTGTGTCTTTGATATTTCAATTTCTTGAAAAGAATTGACTTCTAATAAGAAGTCCTGAAAAAATAAGTTATATTCTTGCATGGATTTTTCTCAGCTAACTGTTCATTTCCTACTGCAGAAGTAGGAATCAGAAAATTATGCCATATGCAAGTATAGTTATTGAAGTGGAAAGTCCATTTCTTTCTCAGTTTTAATTTGAAAAAAAAAATCAAACGCTTTCTCTTTTTTTTGTATGAAAGGTTTCTATATTTTTAAAAAATTGGGTCTTAAAAAGAAGCTTGGCTAATATCATTCTGGTTAAGCCCACTGAAAATAGTCTATTTAAGAAAACTGATTAGCTTAAAAAAATATTACATTCCATCTTCAACTGAGGATAGCTATCACGTGGTAAACACTATATATGTCTTCATGTTATCATTTAATATGTATCATTTCCTTTAAATCTCTTTAGGAGCACTGTGAGATAAATGTCATTATCTCCATTTTCCAGAGAGAATAAATAGATACATAATGTGCTATTCTTATAAAGAAGTGGTCTCGGGTTGAAGTCTAAGTCTGTCCCCCTGAAGCCCTTCAGAGGCGCCACGCTCAACTGAAGTTCAGTGTCAGTCTTAACGAAAGCAGAGCGAAGACTCATAGGTTTAACACCACGAGGAATGGAACTTAGAGAGGCTAAAGTTTCTCTTCTGGCCTCTTAATGTGCTCATACATTACTTAATGATCTGCCTGGTTGCTTTGCCCAAGTGAGTTTAGTTTCCACATATAATTTTAGAGTAGAAAGTGTAGGAAATCTCAAACAAACATTGTAAAATAGGGTAGCTGAAAATTTACGTACCACACTATTGCAATTATATTTTTAGTATCATTGAAAAAATACCCGCAGTACAATATATTTTCAAAGAATTCTTTGGTATATTATTTTAGGTGAAAGAACAACATATTAAACTAATTGCTTCATAAATAGGTTTTATCTCATTATATTCTTCAACTGAAGGTTATTATGTTCATATCAGAATTTAATTAATTTTCCCTTACAGAACATCACATGCATATGTATTTTGAGTCATTTCTGTCTTTTTAAAGACTCCTTTTGTATAATGAATAAGTAGCTTGACTTTGATAAAAAGTAAAGTTATCACCCCGTGGTCCCTTAAAGACAGACATATGTGTTTGTGTGTGTGTGCGCGCGTGTGTATTCCTTTTGCTAGAGAATCATATTTGAAATGCTATTTGAGAACTTTCTTCCCTGTATTCTGGCTGAGGTTTGTATTTAGTGTTTCTATTTAACATTCAGACATTAGTCAATAGGAATGAGCTATGAGCAGTATAGAGCGAAGTTTCTATAAATTGGAGGTTTCTTTCCTGGGATCAGATTATAGTAATCCAGGTAATCCAGTGAAAATGAGAATTTGGATATTGGGAGAAGTTTGGATTATTCACACAGTAAGTGCCAGCTTTGTTCATAAAAAAATACAAAAAAACAAATTATACAATGTTTGGAGAATTTGGGATGAAGCAAACTCAATGTGCATACTCATACCTACCAAAAATCCATTAAAAAGTGTTACTGGCTTGTCCCTGTTTAATATAATCACTAACCTATTTGATTCTATCATTTTAAGAACCTCACTTTTCATATACTTAAAAAATGGAGACACATAGACACATTATATTTCTGCCACATATAGAACTTTTCTAAAATAAAGTTGTTCCTGAAAACTGTTGTGAGAACTGATGACAACTCATCTTCTAAGTTTCCTGTCTCCCAGAATTCCTGTGCTCTTTTTCTTGATCAGTCTCAAGTGAGTTGATTCACCCCTCCACATCCCAAAGACCCAGAGTCTCTGACGTGAGCACACTGCAGCTGTAGGAGCCAGACTACTGCCAGGACTCCTGAGTTTTCCCATTCCCTGTCCACGGTGCAGTGCCATTTTTAAGGCTACCGCTTGTTGGCGCTGTGAAGAAGCTGTGTGAAATCGAAATACATTAGTCAGCATCTCAATGAAACTGATTTTTATATTGTCTTTATTGCATGAGCAATTTCAGCTCCAAGAGATCTTCC
Source organism: Petromus typicus (assembly GCA_004026965.1). Classification (NCBI taxonomy): domain Eukaryota; kingdom Metazoa; phylum Chordata; class Mammalia; order Rodentia; family Petromuridae; genus Petromus; species Petromus typicus. The sequence goes on along the minus strand of PVIR01037707.1, from coordinate 9,715 downwards.
CTAAAGTAGAATATTAGAATTTTATATTTCTGATTGATTGAATTCATTGTTTTAAAATATTGGAGATTTAATTTTTTTTTAATCTTTATTGGTACATTAAATATACACATCATGATTGCACTCCATAATGGGGATTTGTACCAGTGTAAGACACAACTTAATTCTCATTTTTTCCCATATGGAGATTTAAATTTTAAATCACTTATGACAAAACCTGTTGGCTCATATTTGGCTTCACTTCCTGTTATCTGACTGGTAGAGTGGGAAAGAGTGCCTTGTGCGCTCCCCCCCCCCCCTGTAGATAGGGTCTGACTTTGTAGTTCAGGCTGGCCCTGACCTCAGCCTCAAACTCACATCACAGCAATCCTCCTGACTGCCTCCCGAGTGCTGGGATTACAGGCGTGAGCCACCACGCCCGGCACTGTGGTATGTGTGGTGCTGATTGCTGCTGGGTGTGAGTCTCCACGCCCAGTATTGTATGTGGTTGCCGGGGAATCGAACCTGGGTCCTTGTGCTTGCGAGACAGGCTCCAGAACCACTGAGCTACCTCTCCGGCCCGAGTACCTTGGTTTTGAACACCTTCTTGGGAGTGCACAAGTGTGCAGCCACGTGTGATATCCACATTCGTACCCCTGGAATTGTTCCTGACCTGGTTCCAGTGTCCTTCATGGTTTCTCCAGTGATTCTAAGGTACTTTAAAAGTTGAAAAGTAAAACTATACTTACGATATGAGACAGACGTGCACAACAGAATTAGTTTATGAGGTAAGAATTTTTTTGTGTAAAAAAAATAAGGTAGGAAATAAGTGACTACAGAATAGTTAGACATGTTGGTGAGGAGAAGGAAAGATTTGGGTAAGATGTTCAACATCAGGATACGGTCATTGATTACAGATTTTTGGCATCAATCTTCATTGCTTTTCCCTGGGCCCAGACATCTCTCAAGCACCTAGGATCTGTCATCTTTCATTAAGAACCTTGTAAAAGTGAAACAACTAAAAGTCTTGGAGCAATTGGCAGAGCATTTAGTGAGAATACGTTGCACAGGAAAGTTAGACACTAAATCGTTAGTGCTCATCATAGAGAATGAGAACACCTCTGTGGTGCCTGTTTTGTTTTATTCTTTTTCTTTAGCTGGCTATGGTGTAATTTAAACTCAAGAACGTAGCAGATTTGGCCGAGAATAACATCTTGAGCTGTGTGCTTTGGCCAAGCACCATGAGTGCTTATGAGGCACGTAAGTCACCTATTCTCAGACCCTTGTAGTTCCTGCTCATCTGCCCCTGGACCTGTATCCGGAGAACAGGAGGAAGAAATGAACAACACTTTCTCTGTCCCTTATCTCCTTTGGATCAGGAAGTATTAAGAGATAGCATACTCTTACATATGGTCTTACTCTCTTTGTGCTTCCACTTCTTGAATTTGATTTTAGCTTTTAAGGAGCCCTGTTCGGGGAGTAAAGGAATCAGGAGACTTTCCCTTCTGCTTGACAGAGAGGAAGTGGAAGGGGCAGGAAGAGGGCATGCGAGTTGTCTGACCCTGGAGTCACCTCCTCCTTGGCCTGATGGTGATGTAAGCTGTTCTGGGGTCTGAATGGCCTGTTAATACTGCAGCCCATTGTTACTGTGGAAAAACTTGACCTTCACAGAAAATGAGCCCCAGGGAAGTTGTGATTATTCAACATCACATCTGCGTAGTGTTGTAGCTGGAACTGCCGTTATCCTCAGGTTGGTAGTTTGCTGTTCTTGAGTTCACACCTTGCTGGAGACAGCAACTTACCCTTAATAAAGAGATCAGAATTAGGAGAATTTTACTTTTGATCAAGGATGAAATTGAAACTCAAAGAAAGAAACTTGCTGCCACTAGTAGAACCCAAAACTCCCAGTTGAAACCCGCCCTGCAGAGCTTTACAGTCCAAGAATTATTAGCAAATGACAGTGCAATTAAATGGTAAAGACTTCCAACCCCCCCCCCCCAGGATATATTATATGATGTGTTTTGGAAGTAAAGCAGAAGAGCTTGATTTAAGGATGAATTGTATTTAATCCAAGAACTTTTAAAAAGCCCAGTGACCATATGCAGGGTCACAGTGTGGCTGTTCTTTGAAATGTTACAGTAATGAAATTAGTACTGCGAAGGCCTGGAATTGAATGGTGTTCTCTATAAGAACTTTGTTGTCCATTCACCAATTTCAGTTAAGAAAAAAATATATAGAATGACAACAGCTACCAGACAAACTACAGGACACCCAGGACAAACTACAGGAGATTTGAATTTCAGAGTATGTTTTTAATAAAAAATTAGTTATTGTTTACCTTAAACTTGATTTCACCTATTGTCCTGTATTTTTCTTTGCTAAATATGGCATCCCTTAGAATGTCTCTTTTATCAAACTCATTCTCCATACATTCCATCCAGTATATAAAACATGACCTATTTCTAAAGCAATAGACATAATTGGATGTCGTTAATTTTTATTAAGGTTCTTATTCTCAAAAATCTTTGTTGTCAGGTCCTTTGAAATCATGTTTTTATGTCAGTGTTAAAGTGTGCCATTCTTTGCAATGTGATACAAAGGATTAAAGATTATGTTGTTGTGGGTGAGCTTAATTGCTTTATGCCTTCTCTACTTGAATCTGATTTTAATTTTCAAATTCAGCTAGATTTGTGGAGTCCCTTCTTCATGCCAACCACCAAGTTTCTGGGAACTTTTAGACTCTCCAAGGCCATGGTACCCAGAGTAGGAATCCTGAATTTGATTTCTGGTTTTGCCATTGATTAGTAGGATGGCTTTAAATCAGCCACTTAAGTTGGCTCCATAATTTAGAAAGTAGGGTTATTAATGTTTGCCTCCACAAGTTTAGGCAGAATGATGCTTTTGTTTTTAATATCAGTTAATAAATACATTTCAAAATACCATTATGAAGGAAAAGAATGGAAAATAGAGATCCCACGTTAGGCCATTAAAATGATTGGTCCAAACAGTGTTTTTGAATCCCATCTGCCACTTTTTGCCTTTGTATCGTGCATTTTCACATGAACCAGGGACCTGTGTATGCTAAGCACAAGCCGTTACCACTGAGCTCCACGTCAGCCCCTGTGGAGGTTATTTATACCGATACATATAATCACTGTTTAGAGTCAGCCTGATATTCTTGCTATATAAATGTAGTGTGCTGTTAGTCAGTTTTCTGCGGCTGGCATTAAGTTGCTGCTTATCTTTGTTATAGAAAATAGTCCTAGAGGGCTGGGGATTTAGCTCAATGATTCCGGTGCCTGTCTTGCAAGTGCAAGGACCCAGGGTTCTATCCTCAGAAACCACATACAATACTGGGTGTGGAGACTCACGCCCAGCAGCAGTCAGTACCACCTACCACAGGGCCTGGCATGGTGGCTCACACCTGTAATCCCAGCACTCGGGAGGCAGAGGCAGGAGAATTACTGTGATGTGAGTTGGAGGCTGAGCTCCGGGCCAGCCTGAACTACAAAGCGAGACCTGTCTCAAAAAAAAAGAAAAGAAAATAGTCCTAGAGCAAATATCCTTGTACTTCCTTTGCCATGTGTATAGACTGTCTGGAACAAGGACAGATATATTTTAAAATTTTTCACATATTGCCTACTTGACAACAAAGTGACTGTGTTGGTTTTTTCGTATAGCTCAGAACTGAAGAGTGACTGCGGCCCTACCCTGAAGATGTTGAGTGGCTTTCAGGGATCCTAGCACCCTCCTCGAGTACCTAACTGTCTGCATGTTCTGTTTGTAGAGAAATGGTCAATGCATGGTTTGCTGAGAGAGTTCACACCATCCCTGTGTGCAAGGAAGGCACCCGAGGCCACCCCGAATCTTGCTCCTGCCCTCCGCAGCAGAGTCCTCGAGGAGATACCAGCGCCCCTGGAACCCCAACCCGGAAAATCTCCGCCTCGGAATTTGACCGCCCCCTCAGACCCATCGTGGTCAAAGATTCAGAGGGAACTGTGAGCTTTCTGTCTGACTCGGAGAAGAAGGAACAGATGCCTCTAACCCCCCCGCGGTTTGATAATGATGAAGGGGACCAGTGCTCAAGACTCTTGGAATTAGTGAAAGACATTTCTAGTCATTTGGATGTCACAGCCTTATGCCACAAAATTTTCCTTCATATCCATGGGCTCATTGCTGCCGACCGCTATTCCCTGTTCCTTGTCTGCGAGGACAGCTCCAACGACAAGTTTCTGATCAGCCGCCTTTTTGATGTTGCTGAAGGTTCGACACTGGAAGAAGCTTCAAATAACTGTATCCGTTTGGAATGGAACAAAGGCATTGTGGGACACGTGGCAGCGTTTGGTGAGCCCTTGAACATCAAAGATGCCTACGAGGTAAGTAGGAGGAGAAAGTCTGGAACATTAGCCCACAGTTGAGAACGAAGAGGATGTTTGAAATGAGATGTAATCCTTTCCATATGCATTAAAAATTAGCGGAGTAGTAAGAATTTTTGCATCTTTTACATTCCACTTTCTTATCTGTTGGTTCAATCGAGTATGTGTGCCTGAGGGAAATCTTACTGTGCTCATTTACTTGATCACAATGTAAGATGATTTTACTAAGATTCTGAAATTATAAGCTCTCAAACTGTTAAAAACTAAACCCATCATCTTTTTTTATTCATACCTTTAGTCTATCTTCATTCAGTAAATCATACTCATTCATTCCTAGGCAAACCAAAGTCTGATTTTCTTTCAACCCATCTTTTGTTTTGTTTGGTTTTTAAACAAATACTTACAGGTGTCTTTACCAAAAAAAAAAAAAAAAAAAGACGTGGAAAATTTTCACTGAAATATTTCAAGGGAAAGATTTGATAGTTGTACTTTTTCTACAGTTATGCATGGGACTTTAATTTTTAATGATTACACTCTTAAAACTTCTTCAGATTTCCTATTTAAAATACACCCTCTTATTATTTAGAATTGTAAGTGGCAGACAAAGCACCTTAAGGAAATGATCCTTTGTATATGAAGTACTTTCTAGAGTCTTAACACAAGAGTTGTGTTGACTCCTTTCTTGCTGTGTTCTTTCAACACTCACTGTTATTCTGGCTTGCTTTACATGAGTAGGAGAGGTTTAATTTCTGTGTTCTCTATTCCTGGTGCTTGTGGAAGTGCCTTGCTGAGAGGTCTTAATAAATTTTAGTTGGGTAAAAATAATAGTTGATGCCATAGATAAATAAAATTTCTAGCAGATATTTCAGCTTTCTGGCAGATCCTAATAGGTGCCAAGGAAAGTTGATCTGGTTCAGAGAAGCAGAATATGACATCCAGTCCAGGAAATTGAGAAAGGTATCTTTTAGGAGGCCAGCCTAGATATAGATGTTGGGAAGTATGTGGGCTTTGGATGTCAGAGCTGGAAGCTTGAAGAAAAGACAGGGAAGTTGGCCGATTCAGGCTTGGGAATGGGTGACTGAATAATGATGCTGGTACCAATACTGAGGGGCCAGGACTCGTGCATGATATTTCAGACAGGCCAAACCCTGAGGTACTTTTTCAAACTAAGCACTTCTGAACTTCAAGATAAGCAAGCAATTCCTTGAGTTCTGATTTTCTTTGAAAAATTTGCCAGCCTTCATGGAGCTGTCTCCATGACCTCTTTGAGCTCTGCAGTAATGTCACACCGGAGCCGACTCCAAGAGGGGTATTAAGGACACAGCTGAAGGACTGCAGCCAAATTTGCAGAATTCCCTTCCTGTCTTACGTGACAGCTGGGTTTCTACTTGTCAATGGCACTATAGTCCCAACTACAGTAGGACCATAAATATTCTTCAGCTTTGCCGAGAAAGCATTCATTTGTTTGTGTGGTCCTACGTGTCTCTGGGCCTGACACTTCTGTGCTGCCACAGATTTTAATTAATCTACTTAACATTTTTCAGTTTTAGCATTGTGGGTTTTTTTGTTTGTCGCTAATAATGGTTTAGTTCTTGTACCAATACCTAAACAGCGAGGGTCGTTGATTTACACTACTACCAGGATGAACCCTTAGCCGGTGAATTCCTCACATTTCCCCTTCACATGTGATCCCCTGATCCTTGTTTATAGTGATCTTGCAAATTTATTCATATCTAAAATTTTCATTTTGGTAGTTGATCTCCCATCTGATTTACATTATCACGCCATTTCCATTGGTATTAGCAGTAGACATCTGCTGGCTAATGGATAATTCAGTCTCACTCACAATGTGAATTATAAAAAAACTGTTTCATCATATTTTATGAAAGTAGTCATTATATGAAAATATCTTCTAATACCTTCTGGGTCTTATTTCAACTTTCATCTGTAGAAATGTCACACAATAACAGTATTTCTTAAAATCCTTTGACCAAAGGTTGTCATATAGGAGTGGAAAAACAAGACTTGACTAGGAAATATCATGTAAGACTGAAGCAGAGAACTGAAAAAAACGTAATATAAGAGATAAATTATAAGATTATTTGATTTATTTAAAAAACAAAGCTTTACTACAGAAAATGTTATAAAACAACACAAAGGTGAAAGTAACAATTATTTTATTTCATGTAATAATATTTATAACATTTATTTATTTATTTATTTATTTATTTTAGGTTTTTTGAGACAGGGTCTCACTTTGTAGTTCAGGCTGGCCCTGACTTCAGCCTCAAACTCAAATCACAGCAATCCTCCTGCCTCTGCCTCCCGAGTGCTGGGATTACAGGTGTGAGCCACCACACCTGGCACTGTGGTACTGGTTGCTGCTGAGCATGAGTCTCCACACCCAGTATTGTATGTGGTTACCAGGGAATCGAACCTGAGCCCTTGCGTTTGCAAGACAGGTGCCAGAACCACTGAGCTAACTCCCTGGCCCATATTTATAACATTTAAATAATAAGACAACACCCACAACTTAGACCAGTGGTTCTACTAGGTCAAATACCATGAAAAGGGTTGGTTGGTAAATTCTGCGTGCGTGTTGGTGTGAGTCACACATCGCTTGTATCCGCTGATTATGCAGCTCCTCAAAAGTGGCCGGGCCTTATTAATCACACTAAGACACTACAACACTCCTACCAAGAAGATAAGATAATACTAATATATGTAAGAAGATGTTAATAATTTTGAGAAACTAGTTATCATCCAATACCTACAGAGCATTGCCATGAAGACCTGGTTCCTGTGTCCCAAGGAGGAAGTCTTAAGCCTCCCCAAGAACTCCTATGTCTTAAAGATTTCTGTTATCCATACATCTCTCTTAACTGGGCTGCCAAACTCTCAGACTCTGTTGTTTCTGCAGGTAGGCCCTCCCAAACTCTCAGACTCTGTTGTTTCTGCAGGTAGGCCCTCCTTGGCTTCTTGATTTCTAAAGGGAAGGGATGCAGAGGTTCTCGGGGAACCACCACATTTCCTCCTGCGTGGCCTACAGCATTATGCTTCTTCCCTCCCCTTCATCATTTCTTTGGAAAAAAGTCTTCACCTTCTTTCACCTTGCAGATTTCCCTTTCTACTTCAAGTATTTTTATATTGAGATACTTTTCCAAAGTAGTATGAACTCATTCAAGTGAATCACTAACAAATAAATTTATTTCCAAAATAAATTTTTTAAGACAAGTAGCTAGCGACTGTTTTAACTTAGGTCAGCCTTGTAAACTCCCATGGTGCAATTGTGCCCTAGAGAACACATTTTGGAAGCTGCTGTGTCTGGGCTTGTTCAGTGTTCGAATTACGTTCAGGCATTACCATGAAAGTACCATTTTGTGGGAGAAAATGAGCCTTCAGATTTGCAAATCTTTTGTTTTATTTCCTTTTCTGTTTTTTATTTTGATATTTCATGAAATTCATAGAAAATTTGCAAGGCTTGCAAGTATAAGAAATTTTTGTACACTCAGATTTTTTACTTGTTTTTTCGTTTGCTTTAATCACTTCCTTTCTCTCACTTTTTAGTGAATATAAGTAATGTGGACTTTTTTGAGCAACATAGTAAATGTTTTGTTGCTTTATTGTATATTTCTTAATAAGAATATTCTCTTACATATCTCATGATAAAATTAATCAAAATCAGGAAATGCTGTACTCTTCATTGATATAATGCTATTCTCTAATTTGATACAGTATTTTAATAGTCCAGAGTAGTTTGTCAATTGTCCCATTAATAAATTATATTGTTATTTTTCCTTCTGATCTGAGATCTACTTCAGGATTACATATCGTACATACTTGTCATATCTCTTTAGTTTCCTTTCAAACTGTGACAGTATCTCAGTATTCCTTCAGTTTTCTTGACTTTGGACACTTTTGGAGGGAGTGTCTCAGCTAGTTATTCTTCTGTAGAATGTCCTTTATAAATCTGAACTAGGCCCTTTTAGAAGAATTTGTCACAGATGTTCATGTTCACATTGTTTTTTCAAATAACAACAAATTGTCCAACACCAGCTAAGTGTCCATAGTCCAATTCACTTCTGATCTGGAGCCAGCACAGACCCTACCAGGTAAGTTCTCAGATCCAGAAGACTGCTCTGTCTTCAGACACCAACCCCACATGGGTCCACAGGAATTCCCACAGGAATTACCAGCTCCCCTCACTTACAGGAACCTCTACCTGGCTCTCCCTCGAGGCTGACTGCAGTGTGGATTTGTCTGTGACTCCCTTCAGATTCAATAGCTTGATCCCAAGACTCTCAGAACCCAAGATGGAGCCCTCTTTGCAGTTTCCATTCTGTTGTACTATTACAGACAGCCAAATGGAAGAGATGCACAGGACAAGGGAGGGGAACCTGGGACACAGAGGCTCCTGTCTCTCTCCAGAACACCAGGCCCTCAGATACCACAATCCAGAAGCTCCTCGAACCTCATTTTCTGAGTTTTTATTCAGATTTTATTCCATTAGTAGGTTTGATTAAATCATTGGCCTTTGGTGGCTGGATTCAATCTCCAGCCTCTTTAGCTCCTCAAACACTGGTGAGGGGACTGAGAGTTCTAAGCTTGACTCACTGCCTGGCCCATCCCAGAGCTTCCTGAAGCTCTGTCCCCTCCACCCCCAGGTAAGCCATCTTGTCACTCAGAAATTCTCTAAATGTTAAGAGATCTGTGCCAGGAGCTTTTAGCAAAAAGCAAGTGCACTTCTCATGCCAGAGAGCTTAGTGTGTTTTATCAGGAAACGTGTTATAGGAGGGCAGTCAATCCTCCATCTGCCCGGAAAGGGAAACAGTCAGCGATTAAGAAAAAATAAAAAAAACCAATAGAGACTTGGGTAATTTTAAAGTATATAAGGTTCTGTCTGGGAAGTCAGTGCCTCAGAGTGGGCAAAGAACAAGACTGTCCGAACTAGCCATCATTTATTGGGTACACAAAATAATTGAAGAGAGTATCCGGTGACTTAGGGGACAGCAGTCATCCTCTGTGTGTGCAAATCTCATGCTGATGAGGGCTAAGAGAGCATTCTCAAAACAGTGGGTGGGCTGAGCTAAGCTGATAAGGAATTTCTCTTTCCTCCAGGGCAAATTCTCTTCTTGTGTTACTACTCTGAGAACCCGGATGTCCCTCAGCTGTTGTAATTTTGCCCTGAAGCACCACAGCATTTGGACCACTGAGGCCTCAACTGTGACCAGAAGCAAACAGTTTTATTTCCACATGCTGTAGCTAGCTCCTGGGCAAGGCAATACTGAGCCTTAGACAGCTGTAGTGATACTTTAATTATGAAATGGTTTTTCCAGAAAATTTATATAGAATGGCTCTTATCC
>PVIR01037706.1:0-14946 GCA_004026965.1 Petromus typicus | reverse complement strand
ATGAGGACGCTGACTGGGAGCTTTTACAAAGTCTGGCTCATTAGTGACCAAAAGAGAGAGTTCAGTGCAGTGGTTGATATAAAAAGCATGATTGACTGGACATGGTAGCTCACGCCTGTAATCCCAACACTCACGAGGCAGAGGCAGGAGAGTTGCTGAGTTTGAGGCTGAGTTCAGGACCAGCCTGAACTACAAAGCGAGACCTTGTTTCAAAATAAATAAATAATGAAAAGTAGGACTGGGGTGAAATGAGGACTTGGGGATCACAAGGAGAGAGGGCTCTTTCAAGCACTTTCAGTGTGAACAGCAGAGAGATAGGGCACTCACTGACAAGACGCACAGGTGAAGGGAGGTTTTACAGCAGTGCTACCAGTGAAGCATTCTGTGCTGATGAGATCTCTGTATCTACTGGATCCTTGAAAACTGGCTGATAGAACCAGAAATCTGAATTTTTAAATTTCATTCCATTTTAATCTAAGCAGCTACCAGGGCTACTATTTTTGGTGGCATAGTTTGTGGCCATTGCTCCATTCAGGAGTGGCAGTAAGACTCACCTGTATGCTGATAGGAATCCCACAAGTATTGACTCAAACAGGTGCCTCATTAACCAGATTCTCTGGGGCTCTTTCTGATACCACCACCCTCACATCCTTAAATATGGACTCATAGCTTGTATTTTATAATAATACACTAAAAAAATGTCCTTTAATAGTCAAGTCCAGTGAATCACTTGACTTCTATGTGTCTCCATCTTTCCACCTAGACCTGAAATTTGTAAATACCTCAGTTCCCATTCTCTCAGGAAAAAGAGGGGCAGTGCTTATTGGATCTAGTTAGAATAACAGAATGATAAGTAATGCAAAACATAGACTTTGGATATGGCAATCCATAGACCTTTAGACCTTAAGTAAATTTTATGAATTTCTCTGTGCCTCACTTCTTACACCTATAAAATGGAGAAAATAAAAGCCTAACATATCTGGCTCAGGCCTGCCAGATATGTGGTCATCATTCAATAAATGTTACTTCTTATCATTACAGAACCCACTCCTTGAACCAACATCATGTCTCCATTACAATTTTGGCTTAAGAAAGTCAAGGCTTCGAAGATTTGCTTATCATCTGAAAAATGAGTAGATGGATTATATGATGCAAGCATAGCTCAGTTTCTGAAACCAGGAATCAGGATTAGGGAAGAGCTTCTCTAATTTGTATCATGGCTCCTTCCAGGCCAGTGTACAAAGAGGGAAGGATGTGGAGGGCTCCTCCGATAACCATCACCAACTACTGGATGACTTGTTATTTTTCCCAGAGTCTTTATCTATCAGTGTTGCCCACTTAACCCCAGAGACTAACTGATAATTCTGAGCCCAGCTGCCAGGCCAGCAGTGATCTCTTTAAAACTTCAAATGAATGCCCCCGCCTACTTTCTCGACATAGTGTTTCAAGATAAATCTCCCTTGCTCCTGATAAAGCCTTTGAAGAAAAACTTGCCTGTTAACAAACAGCTTTTGATTGTGCCTGAGTTTGATCTTTATTTTGTCCTTATTCATCAGACCCCTTTAAATGGGTTCTTTCACACTCCTCAGATTAGCCTAAAGGAAATCCCAGGAAACAATGAGCCCATTTCTCCTTGGTTGGAGGAGTAAGCTGTCAAAAGAGGACACAGGGCCTCCCACAGGGCTGTGAGTAGAAAGTGGCCAGTGATGCTTCCAGCACCAGAGAAAAGTGAAACTAACCAACTTCAAAAACAGTGACCCAGTAAGGGAAGCAAAGATCCAGCACACAGCCTTCTGGCCCAGGAGGACAAATCGCAGAGTTTTAGAAGAAGCTCCTTTCCTTCAGAGAAAGAACTTATTTTCCTAGAAAAGCTCAAGGTCATTCTTAGTGCCTAAAACACCCGAACCTACCTCCCTTGGCAGGACAGGAATCCAGTCACTGTGATTTAGAGAGGTAGAGAGCACAAAGACCCACAATGGTCTACCTTTAAGTTCACACAAAGGCAGTAGGGAGATGAAGACTGAGACCTAATGACATAATTTGAGCCCCTGAGAACCTGAAGTTTTACCTACTACTTTGGACTTCATACCTATAACAGCCAATCAAGAATCTTTGTTGCTACTTCAAAATGGTGGCCAAGTACACATAAGTAGGACATAAAGCTGAACTAATGATATCCAACATTCCCTAAGAGCAGGTACACAGAAAGGGACGTGATTGAAGCAATATTTTAGGAATATGTATTTGACAATAGTTTTAAGGTAAACTGGAATCTAGGCACCACCAGAATGGAAGCCTGTTACCAAAATCTGCACATCAACATTTTGCATTTCAAGTATATAGTTGATTTTAAGTGATTAGGTAGAAAAGCCATTTATTCAAAGGATATGGGAGACTCAGGCACTATAACTTACTCAAGTCATTTCAGACAAGTAGATGAGCTCAATTACAGAGTTTTGTTATTCTTCAGAATGTCTGAGTCACTATTATTTCAAAAGGTAATAAAATTATTTGAACAAAATTCTTTCTTATTGTTGTTACCAATGATCAAATTCAGGACCTTGTGCTTGCAACGCAGCCACTGGGACCACTGAGCTAAATCCCTGGCCCTTAACTAAATACTTTCTATAAATATATTCATAATGAAAAGTCCTTCTGATTTTTTACAACAAATAACCTAGAAGAATCAACTTATTTCACTCACGTGATATATCATAAAATTGTTGAAAAGGCTGGAGAATGCTTGCTATAGTTTAAATATGAAGTTATTCTCCAAAGACTAATGTACTGAGAACTTGGTCCCCAATGTAGCAGTGTCTGGGTGGGCTGTATAGTGATGACTGGCTCATGAAGGAATTAACCTCATTAAGCCACTGATAGATTCATTACCCAAATGTGCAGTACTTCCTAATAAGGAGGTAAGGAAATAGGCAACTGGAGCATGTCTTTGAAGGGTAATCTTGTTCCCAGCCTCCCTCCATCTCACTCTCTTTATCACTCTCTTGCTCTCTTACTTTTGTCTTCTTTCTGCTTCCTGCTTGCTGTAGGTTGAGCAGCTCTTCTTCACCATTTCTTTCTACCAGGCCATTTCCACCAGCCAAGTATGGGCTGAAACCTTAGAAACCATGAGCAGTAATGAGCCTTTCCTTCTTTAAATTGTTTATTTCAGTTGCTTTGTCCCAGCAATGGAAATCTGACTAATACAATACCTTGAATCTAAACTTAAAAGTAATGTCTTCATCACTGCAGAACTGCTATGAAAATACTATCACAGCAGGTATTTCTGTTTTCATTGTAAATTTTCATTTCTGAACAACCTGTGAGCCCAGAACTCAGATTTATACCACTCTCTGCCACTGCCAGCTGCATTTAGCTTTTGAATCAGGAGTGACATAGCTACAGTTTCTGACACTGATCAACAGCATGGTACATTTCTGCTATCCTTTGGGTGTGATTTGTTCCCCCTCAGCACATCTGTCCTGGTGACAGTATTGAGAACCACTGTGGAAGCTTTAAGAGGTAGTGCTTAGTGGGAGGCCCTCAGGCAAGAAAGAATGTGCCCTTGGAAAGTATTACATTAGTTCTCATGTGACTTTAGTAATTTTCTGGAGAAGCTGGCTCAAGCCTGGCTCAACCTGCTTTCTGACCTGATATCAGAAATTGCTCCCTCCAGTGCCATGTGCCATGATATAGCACCAGCACAGAGCCAATACCCAGGACTGTGACCCTGAACCTCCAAAACTGTGAGCAAAGTACTGTAAATCTCTTTTCTTATAAGAGTATACTATCTCTACTATTTCATTAAAGCAACAATAAGCTGACTTCACCACTTCCCGAGTTAAAGGCTGGCAGCAATATAGCTGATAGGTTGAATATTATAATTAGCTAAGCTAGATGCAAATTAACAGATAATCAGAGAGGGATTGGGCCTATAAGAAAGGCAGAATTGAGATAAAAACATCAAGATTATGGCTGGAAGAGAATCTAAAGAGACCCATGCCTCAAGAAGGAGATGCAATTGTTAGACCTGTAAGTTTCTTTAGAGAAAAAGAGTAATTTGAAATTATACTATAATTCACACCGTCTCATCCAGTGAATCCAGAAAGGCATCAGATACATACAAGGTAGGTGATCAGATAATCTGGACCCATCCATGTCCTAGAATGCCTTTGTTCCCTTCATATATTCTTGCTTGTTTCCCTGTTGGATCAATATTAGCTAAGCAACTATACTAGTAATCCTGCAAGTTGACTATAATTTGACACATGTAATTTTTCTATATAAAATACTCCCATAGGCCAAGGATATAGCCCAGCACCCTGCCCACCTGGCAAGAACAAGATCCTGAGTTAGACCCCCAGTACTGCAAAAAAGAAAATATTCTTGAGAAAGAGCCTCAGTAGCCACCCACTCAGGATTCCTCCTGGAAATTGAGGAGCTATTCCTCTTATTATTTCCAATCAAACTTTCCTTACTTCCTCTTTTGGTTTGCAACCTCATTCTTCTGTGTTGTGAGACTACAAACTCAGCACATCTGACATCTAATAGGTTGGAGAGTTATTTTTCTCATAGCACTGTTGTGCCCACTCCCACCTCCAGTTCTGGCTTAGAGACAGGGCCTTTAAAGAGTAATTATGGTTAAATAAGGTAATAAGGGTCAGCACCTAATCCAATATGATTGGTGTCACTGCAAGAAAAGAGACATTGTGTGCACAGAGAAAAAGCCACAGGGCCACATAAAGACATAGCATAAAGATGGCCATATGCAAGCCAAGCAGAGAAGCCTCAGCAGATATCAACTCTGCTGACTCCTTAATCTTGCATTTCCAGCCTCCTGGATTCTGAAAAGTATCATAACTAACAAAACATCACCACTGGCTAGTTGGCCTATTGTGATAGTTTGTTAAGGCATTCCTACTCAACATATACAAACTCATATTGGTGACTAATTAGAAGCTGGCATGAGGCAGACAACAAATCAAAGATGTCTCTCACACTTGAACTCAGAGGCTAGAAAAGCTATGGCAACATCATTGCTAGAGAGATAAAGTTGCACAAACAATGAACTCTGGGAGGAGTTCAGTTTTGTGCATTTTAACAATATAGAGGTATCCAAGTAGAAATCCAAAGTGGGAATCTGATGATCACCAACTAGGTCAGGAAGAAGTGCACTAAATCAGTCTGAGACTCAAAGCTTCCACACAGAGAATCATTTCCATGTGCTCTCGATGACCAAGATAAAATATTGTGCATGTCCACACCCGAGCTCCAGAGTTTGAAAAAGTATAATCCAATCACAAACAATAGAAAGGGAAATAGCTGGTAAATGATAGTGATGACAACAAAAACAACAGGACAAGAAAAATAACAGGAATCAGAGCCTGAAGTGAATTCAAATGGTTGTGAAATTGATCTCGAGAACTTTTTCTCTTGTAAATCTGAAGAGACAGGCTGCCATCATTTGAACTGTACATTTTTGAGGTTGGCTGGTGAAACAGGGAAATGGGCATCAGAAAGGCTAGTGTAAGAGCCACACTGGACCACTGGCTTTGTTTGCTAGAAGAATAGTCATGGAAGTGTGTGTGTGTGTGTGTGTGTGTGTGTGTGTGTGTGTGTGTGTGTGTGTGCATGTTGTCATTGTTTTATTTTGTTTTTCACTCTACAGCCTTCCTAGCTGAGAGGATTTCTGTCTTACATAATCTTAGGGAAAGGAGAGCCTGAGGCTAGGTCTTTCTTCTTGACACACTCAGAAACACAGGCACAGAAAAAGTGGTCTGGGCAGATTCTTGGATCTTTGAATCTTAGCTAAGAGCTGGTTAGAATCTTCTCATGGTAGTGGAATCTGTTCCAAAGGGCCTGTGAGCAGAGAAATTATGCCTGAGAGTCAATGTTCAGGCCAAATTTTTTGTGCTAAAAGATCAGTCTCTCAGCCATCACAGCTAATGTCTTTGTTGCTTACTCCCAAACCTACCTTTTTGATTGATTATGTAGGCCCTAATATACTCCCAATAATAAATTAAATTAAGGTAGCTAGAGCTGGTTTCAGATTCTCTTTCTCCTTCTCCTTTTCTTTCTCCCTCTCTATTCTCTCTCTCTCTCTCTGTCATCTCTCTCTCTCTCTCTCTGTAGTCTCTCTCTCTCTCTCTCTCTCTCTCTCTCTCTCTCTCTCTCTGTGTGTGTGAAATAGGGTCTCACTTTATAGTTCAGATTGGCCCTGAACTCACTATGTAGCCCAGGCTACCCTTGAACTCACAGCAATTCTCACTTCTGCTTCCCGAGGGCTTCGATTACAGGCATGAGCCATCATGCCTAGCTCCCTCTCTCTCTCTCTCTTAAGATGGATTGCACTATGTAGGTCAAGCTGGCCTTAAATTCACTATGGGAACCAGGCTGGCCTTGAACTTGCAGTGATCCTACTACCTTACTCTTCTGTGTGCTGGAATTACAGGCATGCACCATATCATGTCTGTCAGGTTTCAAATTCTTGAGAGTATCTTCCATTTATAACAAGATAAAAATCTAAAGTATAATCAGAATTGAGTCTCTTCTCTCACTGTTGGCCAAACTCCCTGATGATGGTTTCAGGGTTATCTGGGTACCAGAAAAGAGAATATAATCATTATCACAATCATTTCTAAAACAGCAAGAGATACAACGATGGGAGTGGAGCTGGAGGAAAGTGATCTGAATCATTCGGGGAATATTCTGAAGTTACATGCTGACTTCCTTAACCTTTACATTCTGTGGGTCACCAACAAGAATGTTATATTGATTCTTTGACTGTCCCATTTCTGAGCCTCTTCCTTTACTTAAGGAATTCTCCCATTTTGTGTCTTGGCAGAAATTATGGCCTGCCTCCCACCACAAGGCTGAGGTGTAAGGCACTTCCTGTCCCTGTCTCCTCATAGCCACTACGTGTGTGCCAGGGTCAGTAGATTAGATGCTCCTGTCCAGGACTTTGGATTTGAAACAAGTGGCCAAGAGGAGGTTTAGAGTCCAGGGGTCTCAGTGCGAGGGGCAGCACAGCAGGCTCCACGTTCAGTGGGCAGGAGCGGGACATAGCAAGGGTACAGTACTTTTCTTAACTGGCATGAGTTAGAGCTTCTGACTCCCCAGACGGGGCTCATTTCTCTTCAGTTTCCAGTCTTCCTAGGACTCAGGTCCTTAACACCATGCTGGGGATCAAGCTTCTAACATATGGGAGACAAACCACATTGAAATCATAGCAAAGACATTCTGTTTCCATCATACTTTTTTTTCACTGTGACAAAATACACACACATACATTTACTGTTGTAGCTATTTTTTAAATGTAAAGTTCAAGAGCATGAAGTGAATTCACACTGTGGTGAAATAGATGCCGAGAACGTTTTCCTCTTGTAAATCTGAAACTGTGTGTCATTAAACAGTGACTCTCCTCCCTGCTCACCAGTCCCCAGTAACACATTTCCATTTTTTCTTTCTACGAATCTACTTTACATAGGTCATATACGTGGAATCACATGGCAGTTTTTATTTTGTGATGGGCTTGTTTTATTTAGCATAATGTTCTTGTGTTGCCGCCCATACTAGGACTTCTTCTTTTTAAAAGTTGAATAATATTCCATTATATGCTCATTGCATACCACATTTATTTATTCATCCACTGACAGCAATGCATCGCCTCTGCCCCTCAGCTATTGTGACTGGTACTGCTATGAACATGAAGAATTTCTTTGAGACCTTGCTCTCAGCCATTCTTTGAGATAGATCTTCAGAAGTGGAATTGCTGGGCTGTATAAAGAGTCTTCCACAGGGTTGGGCTGGGGATATAGCTCTGTGGTTCGGCGCCTGTCTTGCAAGCGCAAGGACCCGGGTTTGATCCCTGGTAACCATATAACAATACTGGGTGTGGAGACTCACCCCAGCAGCAACCAGTACCACATACCACAGTGCCAGGAGTGGTGGCTCACGCCTGTAATCCCAGCACTTGGGAGGCAGAGGCAGGAGAATTGCTGTGATGTGAGTTGGAGGCTGAGCTCAGGGCCAGCCTGAACCACAAAGTGAGACCCTGTCTCAAAAAACCTTAAAAAAAAAAAGAGTCTTCCACAGGGTTACAACACATATCTGTCATGCTTTTATCTCCTCAAAGCACTCTTACATTTAGTTTTAGCCCTTATAGCCCTTAGGCAAGAAGAATACAGATTATCTCCATTTTGTAGAGGAGATAGTTGAGGCATGAAGAGGTCAAATGGCTTGCATAATAAAACAACTATTTCATGATGCATTCACTTCAAAGCCCAGTATACTTTCTTTTTCTTTTTTTTTTTTTTTCTTGAGACAAGTCTTGCTTTGTAGTTAAGGCTAACTCTGAGCTCACTATGTAGCCCAGGTAAGCCTGGAACTCAGCAATCTTTCTGCCTCTGCCTCTCAAGTGCTGGGATGACAGGCTTGAGCCACCACCTCCAGCATTGTGGTATATGGTAATGATTGCTGGTGGGCGTGAATCACCACACCTGGCATTGTTGTATGTGGTTACTAGGGCTTGAACTCAGGACCTTGAGCTTGCAAGGCAGGCACCAGAACTACTGAGCTAAATCCCCGGCTCCCCAGTGCATTTCTATTGACCAGATGGAGGAGGTATGTGTGGCCCCTGTAGGTGCTGTACCTAATAAATCAATCGCCCTTGTCCTAAATAAATTGAAAACAATTCCTTTAAATGAGAACTGTTAAGTCTATTCTTTTAGGGATCATTTCTATAGTTCTAATGAGACCCATTACTTACAGACATGTATTGGGTGTGTGACAGCACAAAAATGAGGGAGAAAAATGCAAAGCCACTCTTGCAAATAACATTGCTTCCCTAGGGGTTCTTCCTTGATTAAGGCTTTGTTTATTCATTTTTTCATCCAAATGTACTCTTAAAAGAAAATATCTGTATAAATATTGAAATTGTCATAAAGGCAGGGCATTGGGATGTTTAGGACAATTTTGTTGTCATTGTCATCCCCATTTTCTGGCATTTGTCAGCAAGACCAGGAATACTGAAAGTCTTGTAACACAGAGAGTCCCACTTAAAGAAGACTGGCCCCATCCAAATGCTCATGGTGCCCAATCATGAAACATGAAATCACAACAAGACCAGTGACAATATTGGGGGTAGGGTGATAGAAGATTTTAGTTCCAATAGCTAGTTATCCAAGCTACTACAAACAATTGTACTATCTAAACGACAACAGCATACAGCTTCAAGCCAAGTCCTCAAGCCACCATTATTCCAACAAATCTCCAATCCTGAGAACCTGCTATTAAAAAACCAAAAATTCTAGAGCTACCACTGAGAGGCTCTGAGTTCCATACCTGAAAGTTCCAATCTAGAACACCATTGTCAAGTTCAAATGATATCATCCATTAAACACCAACAAAATTAAATTTTCTTACAGAAATAATTAAAAACAACAAATTCTTAACCCCCATTTGTTCTTCCAATGGAAACATGAAATTCTCAGTATTAAGTCATCTTTTAGATTAGAAGAATCCTGTCTTTCCAGGATTCCTTGCAAGGAAAAAAACAAAACAAAACAAAAGCCTTTTTATAGCAAAATACATAACTTCTCTTCTGACAATGTGGGTTTTGCAAAAAACAAAAGATAGTAGAATCCTTTTCTGAATAATTAGGTCCTGAGTCTGAAACCGTATTTACTCTACACTTCCTCCAACATTCAATATGCAAAACTCCAAGTGAATCATACAATGCCTCCAACCTGAGTGCTTATGGTTGTCTGTACTTCAGAGTTTTTAATCTTGAAAAGATCTAACTCAGAGGAGGAAAGAAAGGAAAAGAGGGCAAGGTGCTTTCATGCTTATTAGCATTTCCAGTTTCCTCTTCCACCCCTCCCCCGCCCCCTCAAATCCCAGCACAATGAACTAATTCTTTGGGACTGATTGTGGCCTATAGATAACTGGGTGTACTTTCTTGCTTTCATAGTCCCTTGTCTGTCACACAAAGCATTTTAAAATGCTGCCCAGAAAGAAAACTAGCGTAAACCTAAAAACGTAAATATTCATGTAAAGAGCGTTGGTGATGTTCAGTTTCAAGTTACTGCTTGTTTTCAGAAAGGGGGGGAATAATATCGCTGCTGCAGAATCACAGTAAAGGAAGAATGAGAAAATGAGCCCCCAGCCCATCGCTGTCACACCCTGGAAGCTAGGAACGTTTTCCTTCCACGTACAGCAGATGATCGATTTCCAAGCACATCTTTGTTTTTCCTAAATAGCCACATTATTCGTCTGATGTTGAAAATGGCATCTGCACTGTATGTAATTTCCATACTCACTTGGCACCATCAACTGCCTTTGATGACACTGAGCACCGCTTCTTTTTTGTCTCCTCCTTCCCTCCAGCTGCAAGACCCAGATGTCAGGTTCGAGAATGAATTTCCTCTGGCAGGGATATCTGGCTTCTCTCGGCAGTCCCTAAGTTGGTGGCTATTGTGGTAGTGCCAACAGAACAGCACAAGATCACACTAAAGACGGGATTCAGATGTTTTTCTGAGAAGAAAAAAAGAGTCTGAATGTGGGACCGGGGGTGGGGGGTGGGGGACACACTTCTTATGTCTCTAATTATAAGCAGGCAAGTAGCAGGCCTTGCCTGAACAAACTGAGGCTTCCCTATTTAGCTGTTGCTCATCTATTTTCCCTCTTGACGGGGTTTTATCTCCCAACTGCATCAGGAATCAGCAGCTGAGTATGATGAAGGGTTTGCCCGAGTTAATCAGACCTGGGGCAGGGAAAGGATCAGGCGTGATATAAAATACATGAACAAGGAAAAGGGAAATAGAAGAGAGAGGAAGAAAAAAACAGAAGGGAGGGACAAGGCAGCTTGAAATTGGTAAGAAATAATAATAGAGAATACAAGACCACCCACTCAGTACCTCCATGCCCCAGGAAGTCACAGAGAGCAGCCTTCGTGTCACCTGGGTATTGGGACGCCCCCACAGTTGGCTTTTCTTTTTCAAGTAGCTTTGTTCATGCGAATGGAGATCGAGCACCAACCTGCCCACTCTCCCAGCCTGGCTTATGCTGGGCCTGGCTGCAAAGGTACCCTGAATGAGGCAAGACCTGAAAGAACTGTCCCCCAAAGCACTCCAGAGCAGCTAGGGCTGTGTCAGCCAAGAGGTGAAGACAGTCTCAAGCCATAGGGGGCCCTGTGTTGCCTAGTTATATTTTCCCTTTCCAAGCAGCCGTGCTGGGCCGAGTAGTCGTATGCAGAGCCAAGTTTGGAATTTTCCCACAGCCACACCAGTCTACCCCAAGTCTACCCAGATGCTCCTTCCTTGCTCCTCAGACACGCCCAACATTTCAGAGGCATTTGCTGAAACAGTGAGAGTTTGTCACACAGGCCAATGCTTGAGCTAAAGAGCACTTCTAGGAGTATTTTAACAGATGCTTAATGCATCTTAATGGAATGTGGCTTCTGTTGATTCTCTTGCCTCTAGTTTGAACCTTCCTGTGCTGCTCTGCCATTTTACTGCCTGGCCCACACACATCTATACTGCTTCTGTCTCATTCTGTGAGGACTACTACAGTACAACAAAATACCACATACTGGGGTCTCCAGTCCATTTTCTGTTGTTATAACAGAGTACATGAGATTCAGTGATTTATATGGGGAAAAGATTTATTTTAGTTCACTGTTCTGGAGGATGGGAAAGTACTGACATCTGCCTGAGAGTCTCGTACAGCTTCAACTCATGTCAGAAAGTAGAAGGGCAAACAAGATATGTGTGACAAAGAGCAACATGATACTGCACTGCTTTAGAATAACTTACTTTTGTGATAACTAATTCTGTCTAATGAGAACAAGGACTCACTCCTACAAGAAAAGTATCAATCCCTTAAAAATCAACACCTCTCAACACTGTTAGCAAATCATACACCATAGCAAGCTGCTGGCTTATACAGTTCACTCTCCCTGCTCCCCTTTGGTAGCCCCTCCTTCTCCCCCTAATTGGAAGCTAGGAAACCCCAGATCAAAGAGGCAGCAGACACAGTGTCTAGTGAGGGCCTGCTTACTTGTTCATAGACAGTGGACTTCTCACTCTAACTTCATAATGGTAGAAAGGGCAAAGAGCTTTGTCAGTTCTCTTTTACAAGGGCACTATTTCCATTACTAAGGGCCTAGCCAACCTTTTAATATTGTCACTATAGGGATATAGATATCAACAAATGAGTTTTGAGGGAACATAAGCATTCCAACCTTAATGATCTCTTCTTCAGGAAAGTTCGCTCTAATGTAGACTTCTCATGCTCCGCTCCTCAGACTCCAAGGGACACCACGCTCCTGTAGTTCACATAGCCTAAAATCAGTGACAATTGTGACTTCTCCCTTCCTTCATCTTTCAATCTGTACAGCATAGTCAGTGCTTGGGAGCTTCAACCAGCCTGAGAAAAACCAATAGCTGCACATTTCCCTGGGAGCTCACACCACTCCAGCTCCTCCATCCATTCACTTTTCTCTCATTGATTTGACTCTAGAATTATTTTGATTCAAAGCAGACCCAAAAAGCCAAGCAGATATAGGAAAATGGAGGCTCATGATATACTCTGGACTACAGAAAATGTATTACATCTATATTAATTCTGTAGGGAATTAATAATTATAATAATAAGTGGCTATGGTGAATTTTTGAAAGAAAAAATATATATATGCATCACAGGGATAAACTCTGCAATAAAATCTTTATTAGAAGATCACAAAACTTGAAAATATTGAAATTTTAGGGAATTTTCAAAGAAAGAATAGCTTTATTTATATTTGTGTTTATGGCACCCCTCAGGGTCATGACCCACAGGTCTGATGGGATAGCACTGTCTAGACCAGTAGCAGAGCACCTATGGCTCGTGGGCCATAGCAGGCTATTTGTATTCCTAAAAGCTCTAAAAGGCTTTCCATGACTGGTCTAGGTCCTACACAGTCTGGGCAGGATGCTGATACCCTTCTTTCTGGCCAGTGCACCTCCCTGATCCCTCATCACCTGCCCACTTAACACTGCATGACCCTTTGACTACATCTTCCCTGTTCAAGGCTTCAATGAGGATGGTCTGCCCATTGTTCCACTTGCACATGTTCTGAGGTATAACAAAGATATCACAGATGCTTTTCTCCATGCAGTGAGCACAAGCTCTTCGGTAACTTGGGGACTTTAAATGTATCCCTAGCAGGCTAAATGTACCTCCATCTTGTGGAAACTGAATATTGTCCTGTGTATTGGCACCCTCAGGAAATTGGTCCAGCCTGATCCTTCTTATGCATTTGCTGTCCCCCTTCCCAAGCCTTGCCAAGTTTGCTTCTAATATGTATTTTGATACTTAATCTTTGATTCCATGCTGGTATTAAAGAGAGGCTGAAGGCTCTTCTCAATACTTTTTCCTTTCCTTCCCCCCAGCTAATTCCAGTGCAACACAGCTACCACCTGAGCTACACCCAGCATCTGCAAAGCAGGCAGCCGGTCAGCCTCAAGCAGAGCTGTCCTGCCTTGGCACACACATCGATGTTGAGTAATGAGTCCATTCTACCCAGTAAGGGAGGTCTGGCTAGTCATACCTAAGGGACTTCTTTAACCTTACATTCAAGAAACAAAACCATCACTGAGCTGAGAAAGGTCAAAGGAAGAGGAGAAATGATCTATGCATAGGTTATTTAACAAGGTAGGATCCTCAATGTCTGTCATATGTATATCATGAGTTGAAAAGAATTTCAAGGATGAGCTTATTATTAGGACAACTATGTAGTGCCTCAAAGAAATATTTCATTTGCTCCCCTCAATTTGAGAGTGAGACTCTCAAAGAAGCCTTCATGGGCAATGGTAGGTTTTCTCTAAATCCCTCTTCCAGAGATCTTTGTTTTGAAGACTATGTGGGGGAGTTAGGGGAGCTGAAATCCCTGCTGGAAAAGAGGAAGAGCTAGAGGAGAATAGGGTTTGGGCAAACAAACTTGCTTGATGGCACACTTGCAGTTGTTTGCTTTATAGTAAGCAATACAAATTGCTGCCCCTGTTTTGCCAACAAACTCCCCCAAAGAATTTTTTAAATCACAAAGTACAAATATGATAAGATGTTCTGATGTGAAAATGGCAAAGCTCTGCCTGCCAAGGCCTGCAGTACCTTGAGGGGGACCTTGTACACCCCAACAAGAGATGTGCCACAACTGAGATTCAGTTTATCTGTTCTTGCTTTTTATACTAATTTTCCTTGATAAATATAGGGTTTCCAGGGCCTTTCAATTTCTAGTAATTGTAGTACAAGAACTTTTTCCTTTTGCCAGTGATTTTTTTTTTCTGCCACAATTGCACTGCTTTTGCAGCTGGAGCCTTCTTCTAGTCTCAGCAAATTTGTCCTGCAGAATGTCTTACTGGTTGTTTCCTTTGTGATGCTTCTCGAGGCTGTGCTTTCTGTCCATTTTTGAACATTCACCTTTGAAAATGGCTGTCAGACTTCTCACCTCAAGGGACCCCTCCTTCAGCCATGTGGTCTCCACATCCAACCTCAGATCTTGTCTCTTCTTTGTGCCTTGCTCCTACTTTACCACACACTCATGTCACATATTCATTCACTTCTAAAATGTCTATGGAATGGATTTTTTGTCCCAATTACTATTTTGCTTGCTGAATTCCTTAGGGTTACAACCTACTGAGGGAAAATAACCATCAATAATAAGCACACAGAAAGCATATGCTGGAGAGCCTCTGTATTCCAGATCTATTACTCTTGCCTATGTTGTTCTGTGCCCCGGAGGCAAATCTCTATCTCTTTCATCCCTTGGACTTCCTTTATCTCTCAGTTTTGGTTACTTTGGCTTTGAGGGACATCAG
Source organism: Petromus typicus (assembly GCA_004026965.1). Classification (NCBI taxonomy): domain Eukaryota; kingdom Metazoa; phylum Chordata; class Mammalia; order Rodentia; family Petromuridae; genus Petromus; species Petromus typicus. Next base: position 94 of record PVIR01037706.1, on the reverse strand, counting down.
CAGTAGATATTAAAAGGTCAAATGAGACAGAGAGGAAGATGTTGCCCACTTGGTGCTCTTGTCACTGAGTGGTTAATGTTTGTGTAGTTCTCTA
>PVIR01037705.1:0-14982 GCA_004026965.1 Petromus typicus | reverse complement strand
CACCCCCACCCCTGAGAACACAGCAGGAGGGAGGGAGAGCTCATAGGAGCACAGGCCCGCCATGGAGGGCTGCGGGCAGCCAAGGAAGGAGGACGGAGATGAGAAAAGAGACAGTCACCTGAGACTGTATGGAGCCAGGGCTGGGGTTTCCCCAGAGAGGGGTGAGCCACCACACCCGGCACTGTGGTATGTGGTACTGGCTGCTGCTGGCGTGAGTCTCCACACCCAGTATTGTATGTGCTTACCAGGGGATCGAACTTGGGCCCTTGCGCCTGCAAGACAGGTGCCAGAACCACTGAGCTAGATCCCCAGCCCTCAGAACTCTTCTTAAGGGTCAGGGATTTACCTCAGTGGTTGTGGTGCCTGCCTCACAGGCATAAGGTCATGAGTTTGATCCCCATTACCAACAAACAAATAAACAAAAAAACCTCTTAAAATATTCTCAATTATTTTGATAACAAAAAATCTAAGTATGGCAAAGTTAAAACATATTTTGATAGGAAAACAACATACTCATAGATGGAAGGATAACAACATTATAAAAAAGATGACTCAAGATGAGTTAAATTGGATCCAGGGAAGGTAGTGCATGCCTGTAATTCCAGTGTCTAGAAGAAAGCTAAGGCAGGAGGATCACAAGATTAAGGCCATCCTAGGCAACCTTATCTCAAAATAAAATATTAAAAGTTTTGGGCCAGGGATATAACTCAGGGGCTCTGCCCTGCCTGACAAGTAAAAGGTTCTGAGTTTGATCCCTTGTTCAAAATATAAATATGTAAGATACATAAAAACAAAAGGGTTTAGGATATAATTCAGAATTGGAGCACTCTTCCTTTCAGTCCTCAGTACTGGAAAAATCATAAAGTAAACAAGCAAAAAACCAGATGCTAATCGTATACAGTACAAATTACCACTGAAGGAAAGGAGAATACACACATGCATCGCACACGTGTACACACGTGCACACATGTGCACACACAGATAAGCATCATGTACCTGGAAGAGACAGAGCTGTCTCCCCTGATGAGGCAGAGAGGACTGAGAGGGGCAGGGGTAGATGAGGGCTGCGCCTCAGGCCTGAGTCCTAGGTAACAGGAAGTGAGGAGGAATTAGGCTTAGGCCCACAGTGGTCACTTGGGAGTGGCCTGATGTAAAGTTTAGCAAAGTATCGGTAACTAGGTGCTCAGCAAAGGATAACCACTGTGAACTGTTGTTTTTTTTCTACCTAAATTTTTTTCTGATTTTTCTGTTCTTCAAAAAATATTTTTTTTAGGTTTTTTTTGTTTGTTTGTTTGGTTGGTTGGTCTTTTTTGTTTTGTTTTGTTTTTGAGACAGGGTCTTGCTTTGTGGTTCAGGCTGGCCTGGAGCTCAGCTTCAAACTCACATCACAGCAATCCTCCTGCCTCTGCCTCCCGTGTGCTGGGATTACAGGCGTGAGCCACCATGCCCGGCACTATGGTATGTGGTTACCAGGGATCAAACCCGGGCCCTTGCGCCTGCAAGACAGGCGCCGGAACCACTGAGCTAACTCCCCAGCCCCCAAAAATATTTTTTAGTTGACAAATTTCATTCTCTAAAAATTACAATGAAGACCACAGAAGATTAACGACAAGGGAAAGCGGAGTTATTTGTCATCTAAATTTGAGGGCTGGGAGTGTAGCTTAGTACTACAGGACTGGCTTATCATGTGTGAAGCCCTAGATTCAACCCCCAGAGCCACAAAAATAACTGCCAAGAGACTTTTTCCTAAATCTTGGCGTGGACACGAGGGGACTGGAATTAGGTAATCTCGCAGGGATTGACAGTCAGACGTTGGAGTCCAACCAGTAGTTTTTGTCGTGTAGCCATGCCTCCCTCTGCTGGCTGAATTTAGCTGAGGAGGGTAAATCTAAATCCTAAATTACTACTTTCCCTCCAACTTGTAGGCCCCAGGGTTACAGAAGAGTGCATTCTGCCTAGTGGGGGTGCGGTCCTCTAGCTGTCCCCAGACCACAGTGAAAAAAGAGGGTGTGGGAGCCCCCTGGAGGAGAGGAACCTTCACTGTCAAAGGAAATGCTGCAAAAGAGCCTCCCCTATCGAGCCAGCCAGTCAGTCGATAATACACGCTAAGCCAGAACCTGGGAAGCAGCTCCTCCGCAGCTCCCAGCGCCATGAGCTCCATCTGCATCTCCAGGAAAGACTGCCAGGGCCGCAGGCTTGGCATCTCCTCCAGTCACTCGGGATCCTCTTGGTGAGGTGGGGGTGTTAATATTTTCCACATTCCCGGGATCAATGCGACAGTGATACATGTAATGATTCTTTATTAGCTGTCAGTCACTCTACAAACATGAGTTTATTACTGACACTTCTTGATTTTTTGAGGGCTAAAGGTCATCTTTGAACATGCATTAATCTGATTAACACAATACTGATTACTCAAAGTGTATACAATCACGAAAAGTCTATAATCATGTATTGTATATGGGGAAAAGAGACACAAAGACCAAACTCCCAGCTCCTGTCTGCACAGGGCTCATGTTATAGTGAGAGAGACAGACTAAGTTAATGACAGTACAAGTCCAACTATAACAGGTACTGCAGGAGTAAACAGAGGCCCTGGGCTTCACCCCTAGCACTGGGAGGAAGAAAAGAATAGTTAAATGGTAAGCTATGAAATCATAAGGAGAGAAAAGATTAATTCTGGTAGTCAGGGGAGTTAAAAAGTCTTCCCAGAAGAAGCACTATTACTTTACTTTAAAAAATACTTACCGGGCCGGGGAGTTGGCTCAGTGGTTCCGGCGCCTGTCTTGCAAGCGCAAGGGCCCGGGTTCGATTCCCCGGTAACCACATAACAATACTGGGTGTGGAGACCCACACCCAGCAGCAACCAGTACCACATACCACAGTGCCGGGCATGGCGGCTCACGCCTGTAATCCCAGCACTCGGGAGGCAGAGGCAGGAGGATTGTGATGTGAGTTGGAGGCTGAGCTCAGGGCCAGCCTGAACCACAAAGCGAGACCCTGTCTCAAAAAAAACCTAAAAAAAAAAAAAAAAATACTTACCAAAGCCTTGTGTGGTGGCACATGCCTATAATCCCAGCACTCAGGAGGCTGAGCCAGGAAGGTCACCTGAACTACACAGCAAGATTCTGCCTCAAAAAATTAAAACAAAAATACTGATTGAACAAAATAGATGTGCTATATCTTCATCAAACAACCAGGGGTGGATAAATAATTATAATTATGCTAAGTTCTATGAAAGAAAGATCAGGAAAGGACAAGAACATATCACAGGGGCATATCATAGGTGGAGAAATGAAGAATAGTATCTTTAACAAATGATACTCAGGGGCTGAGAATTTAGCTCAGTGATTCTGGAGTTTGCTTGGCAAGCACAAGGTCCTGAGTTTGATCCTAGTGCCACATACCACAATGCTGGGCATGGTGGCTCATGTCTATAATTCCAGCACTTGGGAGGCAGAGGCAGAGGACTGCCGTGAGTTTGAGGCTCACTTGGACTATCCAGTGAGTTTAGGGCCAGCCTGAATTACAAAGCAAGAACCTATCTCAAAAAAAAAGATATTCAAATCTCCATCTGAATGAAGAAGAAGAGATATATAGGCAAAGATGGTAAGGATAAGCTTCTGGTAGTAGAAAAAGCATGTGCAAAGGCCCTGTGGTAGACACGTGGAAGGAAGCTGATGAGAGTCACGTTAGTGCACAGGGAGCAAGGTGAAGAGTGGGGTGGGATGTGACAGGAGTTATGAGCAGGTAGGATCGTAGTCAACCATAATATCCTTGGGAGCTGGATTAATTGGCCTTTAATAGCAGTGAGAGGCATTAGAAGGTTGTGAGCCTGAAGCAACACACACTGAAACACATCAGATATGTGTTTGTGAAGACTGTTTTGTAGAGAGTGGGTGAGTGGGGATAAGAGCAGATCTGGAGGGACCAGACAAGGTGACTGGGAGACCAGAGGATGCTGGCTTGGTCATGACATGGGAGTAGAAGCCACAGAAACTATGGGAGACTCCAGAAATGGAGAAGAGGTTGAAAGTCAAGTCTTGGTACTTGACTGCTTTGAAACTTGTTGAATTTGGTACATGACGGGCACGACAGAACTGATTGGTGTCATTCACCTCCTGACCCATTCTCCTTTTTAGCCAAAACAACTTGGTACTCGTCTTTCCTGAAACCAATTAGAGAAGTACTGAGGGACCACTGTAGATCTGAACATACTGTGTGCCAGTTGAGTTGTCAGGACTTGGTGGATTTTGTCTCTTTGCAGGGCTGAGGCTCAGACCCAGGGCATCAAGCAGGCTGGTCCTCTACCACTGAGATCCAGGCCTGTGAATTGGGAGTGCAGATGGACACACTGAGGGTGAGGGGAGCTGTGTGCAGAATCAGGGGCTATATCTAGGGAGCTGATTTGGAGGGGAGAATGTTCATCGTGGACAGGGTTACTGCAAACAAGTAGGATTCCAGGGGCCCGAGAACCATGCAAGTGGCCAAGTCCATTACAGCATTAGGTATATGGGGTCTGGAATGCATAGAGAAATCTGGGGTGGAAACCGATTCAGGAATCATTTAGACAGTAATAGAAGCTATAAGATATTGAGACGCAAGAGGTGGCTCTGGAAGAAAAGAAGACATAAGACCAAGCTTTAGCAAATCTCAGTGTTCATTGTTGGGTTGAGGGAGAAAAATCCACTAAAGACACTCAGATTAAGCAAACAGAATTCAGAGGAACTGTAGGAGAAAGTCCAGAAGTGTAAAGTCACGGAAACCATGGGAGGCAAAACTTTTATGAGGAAGGAAGAAAAAATATCAAAAGCTCCCAGGGAGAGGGCGACCACTAGCATTAACATCAGAGAATTCTCCGATGGGTCTTTTATTGGGGGTAGCGCTTTTTGGCTTTTTGAGACAAGATCTCACTTGTAGCTCAGGCTATCCTTCTGTCTCAGCCTCCCTAACACTTTGATGGCTTTGGTAGGAGAAGTCCTTATTGACTCATGGGAGTAGAAGTCATATGCAGTGAGCTGTGAAATAAAGAGATGAAGCTGTGTATATAGGGTGTGTGTGTGTGTGTGTGTGTGTGTGTGTGTGTGTGTGTGTGTGTGTGTAAAATACTGAGAGTAGTACACAGGGTCTCACGTATGCTAGGTGTGATAGTTAGTTGAGGTGTCAGCTTGAGTAAGGAAATACCTAGTCTGGCTAGGGATTTAGTTCACTGGCACCACCACCACCTGCCTTGCAAGCACAAGGTCATGAGTTCGATCCACAGTACAGCAAAAAAAAAAGGAAAGAGAGAGAAGGGCGGGGGAGGAAGAGGGAGAGAAAGAGAGAAAGACCTACTAATTCGTTTAATACAGTCTACGTGTGGATGATGGACTACTGAAGAGGGAAGACTCATCCTGGGTGTGGGTGGCCCCAACCAATGGCTTGAACCTAGATGGAATCAAAAGGGAAAGAAGGAAGTCTGGCTTCTGCTGCCTCAGAGGAACTCCAGTCTCCACCATCACTGCTGTCTTCAGACTCCAGGGCAGATAATGCAGGCCCTTTAGCTTCCTTTGACCTTTGATTGGATACTCCTGCTCCCAAGGGACAGATGAGTCTTCTGCATTTTTCTACACCTGACTCTGGAGCCACCGTAAACCTACCTTGTAAATCCCATCACACACACACACACACGAATAATATCTGTATCTGCATCCTATATATATATATATATATATATATATATATATATATGATACATATAAAGCTGCTCTAGTGAACTATAACAGATATAGTAGGCAAGTGCTCTATCACTGGGCTACACTACCAGCCCATGGCTATGTAGACAGGAAAAGGTAAAGTCAAGAGGACATTTCAGGCAGAGGAGCAGCATTAACAAAGACATAGGGACACAAAGGCCATAGCCCATGTAGGGTACCTTAAGCAAGTCAGAGGAGCTAGAGACTCAAAAACAGAAAAAGAAAGAAGAATGTGTAAAGACAGTGCTAAAAAGAAGATGCAAATTCCACAGCCTTGGATGTACAGGCCAAAGGGAAGGAATACTATTTCTTGAGTACTTTCCATGCCCTGTAAGTTTTTACATAAGTTTTTACATATTATTTTACTTAATCTTCATGTAGGCCCTGTGAGTTAGGTAATGATTAATTGTTTGATTGATGGTAATAGGGATCAAACCCAAGGCCTTTGTTTACATTTAGAGATGGGGTCTCACTAAGTTGCTAAACTGCTCTGACTAGACTTAAACTTGGAATCCTCCTGTTTCAGCTTCCCAGACTGCTGAGATTACAGGCATATACCACCGTCCTTAGTTATTCCACTGAGAAGATAACTTTTCAGAAAAGTTAAACAGAGGTCAGGGATGTAGCTCACGTGATACTGGGCCTACCTTGAAAGCACAAGGGCTCGAGTTCGATCCCCAGTACTGAAAAAAAAAGTTAAATAATTTACTCTTATCTGGTACGAAGCAACATTTCAATTTCCCTCTGGGGCAGAAGGATCTGAAGGTGGTGACATCAGGTAGCAAACATTCACTCTGTCACTCTAGTGACAGAAGAGTTAGCCAAAACAGGAAAAGGGTGTTCAAATCCAAAGCCAAGTGCAACAAGAATATAATTCAACAAGCAAGTGCCAGAACCAGAAGTCAGAGCCAAGAGAGGTCTGTCTACAAAGCCAAATCCTCACCAAGTAATTGGCCCCAAATGTCACAAGCAGTGAAGCTTGATCAGGAGGAGAAGGTGGAGGGCCAGGAAACTTCACAAGTGGGGAAGCTACTAGCTGAGCCTCATAGCCCTGGTCTAGCTGTCACTCAAGACCTGCGCTTTTGGGGCTGGACAGGAGATAAAGAGATCAGCTTTCTGTGTTGAAGATCTAAATAACTGGGCCCTCTAGAGGATAGCATGATTGGAAATGTTTTGAGGAAAAACTATTCTGGCACAACTTTGCAGGGGGCCTTGACGTTTGATATGGTGGCACTTCCATTTACGTCTCGTGTGCAGGACAAAAAGGCCAGCATCCTCGAAGAGCACACCGCAGACAGGACTCTGCCTTGGTCCTTGCACCTGTGGGACTACCCTGGCTACAGCGAGAGCAGGAGCCCAAAGAGGAACACTAGCCACACACTGGTTAGTGGAGATGCAGGGAGGACAGGCTCTCAAACTGAAGCCAGCTATGTGTCCACATCAAGGGCTTCTCATCGCTGGGATACTTCAAAAATCATTCATTCCCAAGTTCCTCCCAACCACTCCACGATATAGATGTTTCTCTCCTCCTCTCCAACGTTTTTGTTTTTTTTTAAGGAAATGAAGGCTACAACAAATTCAGTGGCCACTCAAAGTCCCAGGGTGGGTTGGAGGCCAGAATTGGATTTATACCGTTCTGTGCCTTTCTGCTATGAGAAAACAAAAAACAATAAAAACCCCAAAACAAAAACTAGTCGAGGAAGGTTCATGGAAAGTTCTTGTGCTGCCCAAGCGATAGGGCAGCAAGTGCAGCAAGGTGGCCAGGGTCCCTGGGCAAAGTAGCAATGATGCAACGCAGCCAAGGAAACAAGGGGCGGAGGCCGTGTGCCTCCTCGAACATAAGGAGCTAGATGCGTGGGGATTCTAGCACCGCCTCCCCGGGAGGGTGGCGGAGGGGAGGCAGGGAGGTCAGATACCTGTAGGCCTCCTTGGGACAGGGCAGGTGCCAGTGCGCTCACGAAGTGAGCCGCCTGAAGACCGAGGCCTCAAGGGAACCGAGACAAGACAGGAGGACGCCCAGGAAAGTGTAGGAGCCAGGCTTCCGGAGGCCTTGTGACCCCCTGAGGGGTGACACACACCCATCCATCCAGCCAGAGAGGCCGGGTGGCGGGCGGCGGGCGGCCGGAGGGTTGCGCGAGAGGGCGGGGCTCCGCCGAGGAGCACCGCCACCCGCCGGCGCCGCTAACAAAGGCGGGACTACATCTCCCGGCATGCTCGGCGGCAGCAGCGGCGGGGGCGGCGGCGGCGGCGGCGCTGCAGCGACGGGCGGCGCGGATCGGGCGGCACCGAGCTGCCCTCCCAGGGGTGCGGCGGGATGCGCAGGGGCCCCCAGCCCAAGGGCCGCGCCCCGCTCGCGTCCCCCGCCCCGCGGCCCCGCCCCTCGCCCCACCCCAGCCGGGAGCCCTAGCGGGGCGCCGCGGTCACATCGCTCTCCGCCGCTGCTCCGCCCTCCCCTGTTTTTCTCCCGTTCTCCCGCGGCGGCGGCGGCGGCGGCGGGGCGCAGGGAGACAGAGACAGAGGCAGCGGCAGCCGCGCTAGCTGCGATGAATGACCCCCCGGCCGTGGGCGAGGGCTCCAGGTGAACCTCTGCCCGGCCGCCCGGACCGCACCGCGCCATGGATGCCTAGAGGAAGAAGAAGACAACCCGCTGCCCACCCCCATCCCGTTTCCTCTCCCTTTATCTCATTGTTGCCGAGGTGTTTACGGCGGCAGCGCTCCTCCGCCGCGGCATGGGGCGCGCTCTGGGCACTGCCCTACGGCAGGCGCAGCTGTCCACGGGCTCTGCCTAGTCCGCCTCCCCGGCCGGTGCACCGAGGACCGGAGCGCCGAGGCCCGGACTGCGGCGGCGAGGCCACCTCCCCGCAGCATCCCCAACCCCCGAGGCTGAATGCGGATTGAAGAGCTGCGCCTGGGGACAGGGGCAGGGGCAGGGACAGGGACAGGGACAGGGCCCGCCCCACGGATTCCGACCTAGGTTGCAGGACAGCGGGAGCGACACAGCGCGGCAAGATGGCCAGTAAGACCCGGGCCAGCGAGGCCCTCAAGGTGGTGGCCCGGTGTCGCCCCCTCAGCAGGAAAGAGGAGGCTGCTGGTCACGAGCAGATCCTGACCATGGACGTGAAGCTGGGCCAGGTGACCCTACGGAACCCTCGCGCGGCCCCCGGGGAGCTACCCAAGACCTTCACCTTTGACGCCGTGTACGATGCCAGCTCCAAGCAGGCGGACCTGTATGATGAAACCGTGAGGCCGCTCATAGACTCGGTCCTTCAGGGCTTCAATGGTACCGTGTTTGCTTATGGCCAGACGGGAACCGGCAAGACCTACACCATGCAGGGGACCTGGGTGGAGCCCGAGCTGCGCGGGGTCATCCCCAATGCCTTTGAGCACATCTTCACCCACATCTCCCGCTCGCAGAACCAGCAGTACCTGGTCCGGGCCTCCTACCTGGAGATCTACCAGGAGGAGATTCGAGACCTGCTCTCTAAAGAGCCAGGCAAGAGGCTAGAACTTAAGGAGAACCCCGAGACGGGTGTCTACATCAAGGACCTTTCATCCTTTGTCACCAAGAACGTCAAGGAGATCGAGCATGTGATGAACCTGGGGAACCAGACCCGGGCAGTGGGCAGCACCCACATGAATGAGGTCAGTTCGCGCTCCCACGCCATCTTTGTGATCACTGTCGAATGCAGCGAGCAAGGCTCGGACGGCCAGGAGCACATCCGTGTGGGGAAGCTCAACCTGGTGGATCTGGCTGGCAGCGAGAGGCAGAACAAGGCAGGACCCAACACAGCTGGAGGGGCAGCCACTCAGTCCACAGGTGGTGGTGGAGGTGGAGGTGGAGGTGGCAGCGGTGGCAGTGGAGAGAGGCCTAAAGAAGCCTCCAAAATCAACCTCTCGCTCTCTGCCCTGGGCAACGTGATTGCTGCTCTGGCGGGCAACAGGAGCACCCACATCCCCTACCGGGACTCCAAGCTGACCCGGCTGCTCCAGGACTCTCTGGGAGGAAACGCCAAGACCATCATGGTGGCCACACTGGGACCTGCTTCTCACAGCTACGACGAGAGCCTCTCCACCCTGCGCTTTGCCAACCGAGCCAAGAACATCAAGAACAAACCTCGGGTGAATGAGGACCCCAAGGACACACTGCTGAGGGAATTCCAGGAGGAGATCGCCCGCCTGAAGGCACAGCTGGAGAAAAAAGGGATGCTGGGCAAGCGGCCTCGGAGGAAGAGCAGCCGCAGGAAGAAGGCCATCTCAGCCCCCGCAGGATACCCTGAGGGCCCAGTGATTGAGGCCTGGGTGGCTGAAGAGGAGGATGACAACAACAACAACCACCACCCACCCCAGCACATCCTGGAACCAGCCCTGGAGAAGAACATGGAGAATTACCTGCAGGAGCAGAAGGAGCGACTGGAGGAGGAGAAGGCGGCCATCCAGGATGACCGCAGCCTGGTGAGCGAGGAGAAGCAGAAGCTGCTGGAGGAGAAGGAGAAGATGCTGGAGGACCTGAAGCGGGAGCAGCAGGCCACGGAGCTACTTGCTGCCAAGTACAAGGTAAGAGCCCCAGAGGAGCCCCAGTAGGAGAGAGAGGTCCCAGCAGGAGTCTTGGGTGTAGGTAGCTCCCTTTTGAGGGTGAACTGGCCTGAGTGGGAGGTCTGCCTTTCGTACTACATGCGGATGCTGCAGTACTGTGTGGCCAGCCGCACGCACGTGCCTGGGTGTACTCGAAGCCAAGGAGACAAGTGAGCAAGCCAGGGTTGGACCTGCTGCTGTGGGTCCCAGGCTTGTCCCAGGATCAGTAGGTCTGTGGGACATCAGGCAGGACTTCATGTCTTATGAGTGTGTGTTCTCACAGCCTCCTGCCCTGACACTTCCTCCTTCTGCAGCAGTGTCTTCAGACCTCACATCATAAAGTGGTGCCTCAGTTCATGAACTCAATTCTCTTCACCATTATCGTCACAAACTGAACTGGATGAGAGCTAAGTCTTATTTCCTCAGAAAATCCACACTGAACCTAACCACTAAATTGGATTTGGTTCTAGTTAAACTGGTTTACGAGCAGAATCATGGAAAGAATCAAGTTTGTGAACTGAGACACCACTAGATTAATAATGTCTGACTTTTGGACAATGCTTTGCAAAATGCTCCACTATCAGATCTCATTTGACTCTTCTGGTACCCATCCAGGGTAGCGGTTCTAAAATCCCCATTTTACAAGTAAAGGAGTGGTGATGACTCAGAGAAGTGATGGAACCAAGGCTCACCCTGTGGGGTGGCAGAGCAGAGCTGGAACTGATGGGCCTCATAGTCTTTCAAGTCTTTTCATGGCGAGACGGGACCATCCTTAGATTCTGCGCCCCGTGTAAGGGGCCCATTCAGTGGCAGATATGATATCATTAGGAAGGAGATTTGGAGGGTCTTGCAGGACATAGGATTGAAAGAGCACTGGGCACTAACTAGAAACCCGGGGTCTACACCCTGAGTGACCTTGTGTAAATGGTCTCCCCCCTTTCCTCGAGCCTCGGTTTCCCTTTGTGTAAAATAGAAGGTTAGCCCAGGTGATCTCTGAGGTTCTACCAACCCAATTAATTCTACGACCCACTTTAATCTGAGAAACAAACCAACTGGCCTGTACAGCTGAGCCTCGCTGCGGTAATATCCATTTCTCCAATGCCTTGAGGAATGTCAGGACCTGTGTCCTTCCTGAGCTGTCCCTTCCCACAGGAGGCTTCGGCCCTCAGTGGGACTGAGCTCCTGAGGCCCCGACTGGCCAATCACAGGCCGGTTTGGCTTCAGTACTGCAGATGCCAGAGCTCAGTGTTCTGGATATTTCCAAGTCCCTGGACCCCGCAACACCAGGGTTTGGAGGGAAAACGTAGAGAATGAGTGCTCTGGGAAGAGAAAAACATTGTCACTTATCCCTTCATGGCAGTGTGGGCTGGGAGCAGCGAGGCTCAGCCATGGCTGCTGGAGAGCGACAGCCAGTTCATAGGCATTGTTTGTGGGCTGGGAATGTGCCGCTGCACCAGGGCTCTGGCCGTAACATGTTTAATATTTAATTCACCTCTGTGAGCTCAGCCAGTGATGTTGGGGTGCCTCCTCAAGGGCAGAGTAAGGGTCGGGCACTGTTAGAGCTTTCCTGGGAGAAGCAGGATGTGCAGGCTGGGCACTGAGAACAGCAGGCTGGTGTTGCCAACTGGGAAATCCCACCTTTCCATCTGTTACTGGCTTCACTTAGGAGGCAGAGGCTCCTAACCCCCTGGTACCTACCTGGGCAGCATCAGCAGCTGTGGAAGCTAAGGGGAGAGAAGAGTGTGGCTGGATCCTTCAGCTGCCTGGGGAAATAGAAGGAGCAGAGCAAAGGTTATTACTGGTAACTGACTGGCTTCCCTCATAAGATTCTTGGATCTAAAGCAATATAAGGCTCAGATAATAAAACAGAAAAGATCAGGGTGTAGCTGGACCCAGAGGGTTGCTCCTATAGTCCTAACTACGTGGGAGGCTGAGGCTTGAGGATCACTTGAGCCCAGGAGTTCAAAGCCAGCCTGTGCAACATAGACCCTGTGTCTAATACAGGAGAGAAGGAGAGGAAGGAAAGGGAAGGAAGGAAGAGACAGAGACAGAGATGTCAGGTTGCCAGTGCCAGATTTCTTGAACCAGAAGTTTAGCCCACGCTACACTACAGTCCTACAGCTGGCAGGAGCCTTGGGAAGCAGAGTCCTGTCACTTGCCTGGGGCCACACAGGTGACCTAAGGGCTCAGATGCCGAATATTCAGGTTAGCCTCATTTCGTTGCTCTGTAGTTCTCATGTTACCTGCGTTCCTGAATAAGCAGAGTAGTTCGTTTTTATGTAACATTTTGGCATCTTAATGTCACTTAATCTTCCCAATAACCCCAAGAGACAAGCATTGTTATTTCCATGTGACAGGGAAGCCAAGGTTGGGGGTGGGAGTCGGTCCAGTCCTGCCTCTTTCCCAGAGCCAAGATTAGAACCCTAGACCCTCAAGCTTCCTTTCCCCCAGCCAGGATTTCTCTTGTTTGCTCACTGTGACTCAGGGCTGAGGCCTTCACCTCTGTGGGCCTCGGGTTTCCCCTGGCTTCTCAAGGAGAAGAGGCCTGACAGCTCCCTGGAGAGGGGGTGAAGTGGTCATCATGTGCCGGACTGAAGGGCAGCCTGGGGAATTCCAGGAGGGACACGACTCCATATCACAGCCCGCCCAGGACAGTCAGCAGGGAGCAGGGCCGGGATGGAGCCCAGACGGAGCTCAGCATCCTGCCCCAGGGGCAGCCCCCAAGGCATTGCCCCGTTCCCCACTGGCTGTTTCTAGGCTGGCCGAGACGGTTTCAGGACTCCAGAGGGAGCTGCAGGGGGAAGAGGGCAGGAGCCCGGGAGGGACAGCCATCCAGTCCTGCCTCTTCCTTAGGGTTGTGTTGGGGATGAAATGAGATCTTGGTGCAAGGATATTTGAAATGAGTTGAAAGCAGCAAGTAAATGGAAGCATTAGCAGCTGCAGGGTGGCTTCTGTCTGCCTGACAGTCAGCTTAACCCCTTCCTGGTCCTGCCACAGGGAGCACAGTGGCAGGTCAGGCTCTGAGGATTTGGAGGCAGGAGCAGGGGTGTCCACTGGAGATTCACTGAGTCTGCTCGTCTGTGGCCCTCTGTGTTCCCCTGGGAGTTACAGCATCACCTCCCGCTCCGCTGCCCCCCCCCCGCCCCGCCCCCCCGTAGAGCCGCCCCAGTGCCCTCATTCACTCTCTGACTCATCAGCCTGTCTCCTGCTCCCTGCCTGCCACCTGCAAGCTCCCAGGTCTCTTTGTTCTCCCCTCCTAGTGTACAAACACTGTGCTGTCTCCTTGGAATCTCCTTCCCTGTCCTCTGGCTCTACAGAATTTCCTGTATTTCCTGTGGGCTTCAAAGGGCCTGCAGTGCACAGATGTGTGGGAGTCTGGGATTGCCAGGGTCCTGTTTAGCAGGGGGTGTCGATGATGTGGTCTTAGGTAGGGTCTCCAGGGTGGGACTGGGAACAGAGCAGAGCCACATGTGTGTGCACATGTATTGTGAGTGTGTGTTGCTGGTTGGAGGAAGGTTTGCTCTGCTCACATTCAGTTGTGCAAGAATTTTAAAATATATTTAAAATGTTTTATTGATTGATGTACATGATGGTCATTGTACATGTACATCATGTACATTGCAGTACATGATGGTCACATTGCCTGTGTGGAGTTGGTACAAGTATATAACGCATATCTTTTTTTCTGCCCCTTCCCTTCCCCTCCCACTACACTCTGTCCATCTCTTAATTCCCTTCTTATCTGAGAAAGAGGTCTTCCTTCTGTCATCTATCTGTCTGTCATATTTTTTCTTTTCTTTAGACTGGGTTTGGCTATGTAGCCCAGGCTAGCTGTGAACTCACTAAGTAGTCCAGGCTGGCCATTAACTCATGGAAATTTTCCTGCCTCTCTCTCCTAACTGCTGGATTATAGGAGTATACCACCACGCCTGGCTACTATTCATTTTCTATTTTTCGCTTTTGTCTAATAACAGAAACCATGCAGTATTTAAGCTCATGTGTCTGATTTCTTTCACTTAACGTTATACCCTCAAGATGCATCCAATTTCCAGCAGGAATTTCACTGACAACTGTTTTTTTTTTTTCACTGACAGCTTTAATTTTGAAATTAACTTTTTGAAGGGATGATTAACTTTTTCATTAACTTTTTGATGGTTCATGGGTAAACAGAGGCAGCATGGAAGAGAATCCACACTTGAACTGAAGGGAGGCAGCGAAAACAGCAGTGGCTGTGACCCTGGCTGTGGATCTTTGGGAGAAGAGCAGGAGTCTTGGCCACGGCCTGACGCTATGCAGGAACAGCCTCAGACCAGGAGCTGCGGGCCCCACAGGGAGAGCACTGGGTTCTCAGAGTCTCTCTTGTGGGTTCCTCCTCATTCTTCTCCACCTCTGAGCATGTAGATGGACTGTGCTGTCTGTTGTTGCAGTGCTGGGGGTAGAACTCTCACCATTCTCCACTCACCTGCAGCGACCGCCCGGGGCGTGATGGGAACCCAGAGACCGCTCCACCACTGGCCTAAGGGTCTGCTGTAAAGGCAAGTGCGAGAGAGGGAGTTACAAAGCTGAGAAATTTCAGTAATAGCACTAACCAGGTTTACTGATACTAGCTTTGTTCAACCTGCTGTGCTATCTACAGATGATCCCACTTAATCCACACAAACACCTTCCTTGAAAA
>PVIR01037704.1:0-14969 GCA_004026965.1 Petromus typicus | reverse complement strand
AAGGGGACAATGTTGAGATTGTAACAAAAAAGTAAGGAAACAAATTTTATATATATGGGGGGGTGGTAGGGTGGGTGGGGCTATGGGAAAAAATGAGAATTAAGTTGTGTCTTATACTGGTACAAATCCCCATTATGGAGTGCAATCATGATGTGTATATTTAATGTACCAATAAAGATAATTAAAAAAAAAAAATAAAGTTACCCAGCATTCCCTTTTCTTCTTCTGCTTACTCTGCATGCTCTTATTGCCCACAAGATGCTCACTACTCATGGAATATCTTTTCTGAGCTCTAGGCTAGACACATAGCTGCCTTCAGTATTCCACATCCGTTCGTGTCTCTCAGGCAAGATTCAGTTGACTGCTTCTCTCCACTTCTCCCCTCGCTGCACCATCGGTCTTCTCCTGCTCAGGCCTCCATCTCAGCAAGTGACCTCACTGTTGACTCTGCTCCCTGGTAGAAACCTCAGTTCACTGATGCAAATGACTTAACCAGCCAAATCATTCTCAAATTTTGTCATGTCTGTACTCCCATAGCCAGATCCCTGTCATCTCTTATCTAGAATAATGCAATCGCCTTTTAACTGGGTTTTCTGCCTCTAGTCTCCTTCCTTTGTTGCAGTTTAGTGATTGTCACTAGAGATTATTCTGAAGTACAAATCATGAAGATGGCACTTTTACAATTTTGGCTTCTTGGAATGAAGTTCCATTTCCTTAATATGGAACGCAAGGTCTTTCTCAAAACTGATCCCAGATAACCCAGCCAACCTCAGATCCTACCAGCCTTTCCCCATTCCTACTATGTTAAGCACTCTGTTCACAACCATTCTTAAGAACCAAACTTAAGAGTGTTCCTTCATACCAGCAAGCCCTTACTAAGGCTGTTCCCTCTCCAGGATTAACTGGTGAAAGTCAAGGTGCCTTCTGGACCCAGCTCAAAGCCCTCTCTTCTGGGCATCCTTTGTTGATGCCACCAGCCAGCTAATTAAAATTGTTCCTTAGTAAAATATTTATCAAATGTTATTATTTTCATATGCTAACTTCTGAATGTCCAGAGGCTATATACTGGGACCTAGCATTGTGCATCTCAATAAATGGTGAATGAGTAAAGATGAATAGATATAGAAATAGGTTGATGGGTACTGGGAAAGCAGTGTGTATGTAGAAGGATCAGCTGGTGACTGGGTGGTAAGTAAGATAGACAGGAAGTGAGAGATGAGTGGGTTGGTGAGGGAGTGGCTAGGCAGGTGGTGGAAAGAAGGTCTTGATTAGTGGTGGCCTATGGTCAGAGATTGGGCATGTGTTTGAATCGATGGCCCGTAGGTGTATGGATGTAGAATTGCAATGGAGCAACAGGAAGATGGTCTAGACTTGATGTCAGCTTGAGCTGTAAGGTCCCAGCACCACCTCTCAGGACCCAGAGGTAGAAATTCTCACAGATTTCCTTAAGATTTGGACAGTGTAAAAAGACACAGACACCAAGAAGAGCTTGCTAGTGTGGCTATCCTCACGAGAACCTGTCCTGCTTCCTCCACAGTCGGCTTTCATCTTGCTTTTTCCTCTTTTCCTCAGCCCAAACTTGCTCTGCAGAGTCACTTTTACTTTTTCAAATATACTCTGTCACTACTTTAAAAAAATAAAGGCAGGGACAGGGATATAGCTCAGTGGCACTGCCTGGCAAGTGCAAGGTCCTGAGTTCAATCCCAGGTACTACACACATTCACAGACACACACACACACACACACACACACACACACACACACCCACACACACACACACACACACACACGGCACCACCTACACATGCAGAGGGAAGACTGTGTGCAGGCACAGCGAGAAAGTGGCCATTTGCAAGTGGAGGAGAGAAGCCTAAGGACACACCAAACCCTGTCTGCTGACACCTACATCTTGGACTTACAGCCTCCAGAACTTTGACTAAATACATTTCTGTGCTTTAAGCGTTGCCTCCCCCCGGTCAGTGGTAGTTGGTTACAGTGGCTCTAATGATCGTCTGTTTAGCTGTCTTATCCAGAGCTAGTGTAGAATGAAAGCATGATACCTCTCTTGATGGTGTGCTGTCCTCCACACCCACAGCCTCCTTCTTCCCCTGGGTTTTGGAAATAAACGTAGCCTGGCTGAACCCAGAACACTAGCTTTCCAATTCTTAGCATTCTCTCCGCCCCATAAAATTGCCTCCACTGATATTTCCAGTTACATATCTCCTTCAAATGGGGAAAGGTCAAAGTGCTTTATAATAAAAATATCTCACACTTCTATAGCACCTACTTTTTCTGGCATTGCTTTAAGCACTGTGTGCATATTAAGCTACGTAAGCTTATAAAGCAGACTCTTTCATTTCTTTTCAGCAAAGAAAACTATAATACCTCTCCTATTTTAGCAATGAAGTGCTTCTCCTCCTATTCTCCCACTCTATTGCTGGGAGCACTGCCTACTGATGGCCCCCAGGCTCCTGCTCTCTTTGGGAATGCCTCTGTTCAAGAGAGCCAGGACCCCTCATGCAATGACTGACCCCTGCGAGGCTTACCCCTGCACACTAACTCCAGACTATCCCAGTGACAGAGCTTCCTGAGGGAGGCTCTTCTGAAGGTGTGCCTGAGATTCCATCACAAACCCACTTGGCTCCTGTGATTTCTCCTCTCCCTTTGCGCATGTGCAGATGCCCTGGTGCCCTTCTGGCCTCCTATCTTCATCTTCACATTGGCTTTGGGGGCAACTGAACTTTCTACAGTCTGCCTTTAAGATAAAGAAACTGAGGCCCAGAGAGATCACACAATTACTCCAAGGTCACACTATTAGTAAGTGATAAAGCTGGAACTTGACCCAAGCTGTTGGATTTCAGAGTCCAGAGTTTGAAGCATACAGTCCTGGCTGGTGTGTAGCTGAGTGCCCACCCATTCTTTGATGGGATGTGACCTAGAGAATGGGGCAGTTTGACCTCTTCTCTCTTGTCTCCCTGCAAGTCTATTAAGAGAGGCGGAAAATAGATTTCCACAGGGGTCCACAGGGCTCTGCTTTCCTGAGAGGAAGCTGGAGAGACCACCTACGGAGCCTCTTCCAACACCTGCAGCCCCGATGACTCTTCCTGGGCCAGGTGACAGGAAGACAGCCCCCCTTCCTCTGACCTGTCCCTCCCTGCTGCTGCCCAGCTCATGTAGGAACACAGCATAATTGTGTGCCTGGTAGAAGTGAACCGAATCAGCATCCCTCTGCTGACAGTGTTAGTGACAAGTGATTGCATCAGGACACTGGAGCAGCAGCCAGGGCCCGGGTGGCCTGTGTTATTTACTGGTGCATCATGTATAATTTCAGAGTTTAATTTTATATTCACAAACTTACAGGTGCAAAATGCAGGATAAAGTTCTTTAAGGGGCCCCTGTGAGAAAGCAGGCCACACTTGTCCTCCCTCCCCACACCCCCAGGAGCTCTCAGGGTGGCTCACTCAAATGAAATCATTACTGAGGAGGAGTAATCCTGGTAGGTTCAGAAAATCAGTTTTAAATTCAGCCTGCTAGCAAAATTCTGAATGTATTTACTTTCTAGATTTCATTTCTCCATCCATATTAAAGCTCCGTGGCATTATCAATTATGGGTTTATTGCAAAGCACAATAGGATTCAATCTGGAGGATGCCTCAGGGTATGTCTTAGGAGGACGATAAAGCTAATAGTAATGGGTCTACAACTTCTAAGGCTAATTTCCACAGTTACAAATTTCATAAATAAATAGAAGGCATGTCAGTTTCCAGTCGCCCAGCTTGAGGTCCCTTAGACTGATAAAACAGGGCCCACTATTGCACCCAAGGATCAGGGAGCTCCTGTTGGAGTGTAGGTGGGCTGGCTGGAAGTTTCTTGGATCCCCTAAAGAAGGGGGAAAATGAGCAGTTTGGATGTTGTTCCTCTCACCCGGCCATGAACTGGATAAAAAGGGCCATTAAAGCTCAGCTGGCCCTGGAACGTGGGCTCAGGTGGAAGAGCATCAGTTCATAATCAGGTGAACTTTGTAACTCAGGAGGATGGTTGTCATGAATAAGTGATGTCATGTAGGTTGGAGCTGTATCTGACGCAGGCTGTTTGTACCTTGAAGATGAGAAAGTAGCATGAAGAAGGAAGTGATGGTGGAATGGGCAATTTCTACCTTCAGCCAGGCACTCCTTACTGAGGATGGGCTCCTCCAACTGCTGTAACACCAGTACTGGTGCTCACACACTTCCTGCCTGGCCTACCACGTGGTGTCAGGCTCCCTGGCAACAGAGCTGCATTCTCTGCTGAGCCTTGGCTAAGGTGCTCAGTTTCTTGCCACTCAGCCTCACTGCCCACTGGCAACACCCTAGCTCAGCTACGGACTTCTCCAGTCTTCACCACAGGGCTTGTCTGGCTTTGTAGTCACACCTTTCCCCAGTGCATGTGTGCAACTTGAAATAAGAAGTTCACACCTGCAGGGGCAAGCTTCCAAACTGCACGCCAGGAGCCAGGGCTGGATGATCCTGTCTCTCCTTTGTCAGGTAGAGAAGTCCAGAAACATTCCATGTCCTTCTTGGGATGTCTTAGCATTACACACCCTGGTTGCCTGTGGCTGTAAATCTAAATACATGCTTACATTAGTGTGACGTTCTGGATCTCAGCTGTCCTCTGAGAGACTCATGTGATCAGAGGTGGGGCTTTTGGAAGGTGATTGGATCATGATGGCTCTAACTTCACCAGCGGAGTAGACCATTGATGGATGTTGAATTTGATGGCATCACTGAGAGGTACGGTGGTACTTTGGTTCACTACTGAACCTAAGCACTGAGCAGGATTCAGTTCTCACCCAGCTCAATTTGTGACCAGAACTGTAGGAAAAATTAAGTTCTTGAACCTCAGTACCATTGTAATAAAACGTAGGAGGTAGGGCCCAGTTGAAGGAAGTGGATTATAGGGCGTAACCTGGGGGACCATATCTTTTTTTGTTGTCTTTTGTTTTTCTGTTCAGACAGGGTCTCACTTTGTAGTTCAGGCTGGCTCTGAGCTCAGCCTCAAACTCACATCACAGCGATCCTCCTGCCCTCTACCTCCCAAGTGCTGGGATTACAGGCGTGAGCCACCACGAGTCACCATGCTCGGCACTGTGGGATGTGGTACTGATTGCTGCTGGGCGTGAGTCTCCATGCCTAGTATTGTATGTGGTTAACCAGGGATCGAACCTGGGTCCTTGCGCTTGCAAGACAGGTGCCGGAACCACTGAGCTAAATCCCCAGCCCCGGGGAACCATATCTTGTTCAAAGCCTACTCCTCTCTTGCTCTCTCACTCTGTGTAATTCCTAACTGCAGTAAGCTGAGCTACTTTCCTCTACCATGTCCTTCTGCGATGATGTTTCTGTCTTGCCATGGGGCTAAAACCAATAGAGCTGCCGACATGGACTGAAACCTCTCAAACCGTGATCTAAAACAAACCTTTCCTCTTTTAAATTGCTTTCCTGTAGATATTTTATCACAGCAATGGAAAGCAGAGTAACACAATGGGTTTTCCCCCTCTGGGTTTTCCAGAGGATTCCAATGGCCACTTGTTAAATGAATGCTCTGGGCCCAAGTCCTGGTCTCAGGTTCTGCTTCCAGGAGAAACTAAGTAAGACAGATACACATATTATTGCATCTGTTCCTTGGTGTAAGATAAAAGCAGGGTATCTCCAGCAGCTCTTGGAAAAATGTACTCATATAACTTGGTGGAGGAGGAAAAGTCCTCTCTTCTTTCCTATTCACATGGAAGTCCCACCAGGAACTTACCATCATCTAGGAAGGCAAAGAGAAAAGCCAAAAGATGTAGGATTATTGATGGGTGTGGGGATAGAGCAGTGTTTCAGAACAGGGAAAGGAGACCCTGGGGAACTAGGACTCAGCAAGAGTGACAGGAGCAAGGGCAGGTCATGTGGCTCAGGGTGTGTGTGTGTGTGTATGCGTGCACGCACATGTGTGCACATGAGTGTATGTGCACTGGTGCCAACAGAGAGGGGTCTGACACTTTTCTAGACAGAATGAGGTTACTCCTTTAGTAAGAAAAGGCCTGGCTTCCAGGACAACACGTTAAGGCTGAGACTCACTGTCAATCATTTTTCTTAGGACTTGATTTGGACTGGACATAGCTTCTGCCCTCAACAGTGGCCCCCAGATACCAGCAGGAACTATGAGGTTATGCAGTCTGGAGCTTTCCCAAATGGGATAGATAAACAACAGAGCCAAAGCAGAGATCAGTCAATAGATATCTCAAGAGTCTTTCAAAAGTCAACTCAGTCTGAAAACAACACCTATTAATAATGGCTGACATTTCTTAAGAGCTTACTGTGTGCCAGGAACTGTTCAAAATGATTTGCTGTGTATTCACTATTTAATCCTTATGACAATCATATGAGGTGAGTACTATGATGACCCCCTCTCTGCAGATGAGGGAACTGGAGAGAGAGTGTCTTACTGACTTGGCTCAAGGTACACACTCAGTAGAACACTAGATTAGGATTTGAAGTCAGGCAAAAATATCTGCAAGATGAGGTGTTAGGTGCTTTAGAGACATAGATGCCATATGAGACATATTTCTGACATTCAAGGATTCTAACATTTATTGGGGAAGATAGACATTTACACACATAACAAAAATATGAAGCAAAATGAAATAAGCCTCTAGAGTACCATCACTGCTAAATAGCCTCCCATTCTGTAGTTTAAGTCTCATTCTAGCTTTTACAGACACAGTTGGTTGGAAGTTTGGGGATAGAGGTAAAGTTAGGCTGATGTCTTCATTCAGATGAAGTCTTGCCTTGTCACATCTCTTAGAAACAGGACTACAGTTCTCCTTTAGGGCCTTCTGCTGGATCACCCCTATCATTTCTTTTTTCTCTCCTACACTATTCATTCATTCTATCATTCATTCACTCTGAAAATCTGTATTGAGCTATTCTAGCTTCCTAAGTGCAAACTCTAACTTGCATTAGGTGGTATGAATGACTTGGAAAGGACCACTAGACAGGGGACCTTGTACTCCTATCCTGCCAAGTAGGCAGCATACCAGGGTACTCTGCCCTTTTACAGCCTAGAGCTGACTGGACCAAAGAGGAATAACTTATTGAAGGTGGTGGGGAAGGCCAGGTAGGTCATGAGCCAACCAGATTTATCCTCTAGGAATTGTGAGGCAAGAGAAGTACCACTGTCCCCATCTGTAGTCATTACAGAAACCTCCTGAAGCACATTGATTCTGAGCTGAGGAGCCCAGTGAAGATGAGAAGGAATCCAGGCAGAGAGACCCTGGAGGAGGTAGTAGTGAGAGTCTGGAACAAAAGCTGCCACATGACCCTTGAGAGACAGAGGGAAACTCTAGTTCCTGAATTCTCATTCCTGGTTCATTTTCTGCTTCTTGAGGAGATCTGTGTATGCACAAGTCATTTTCCATTTTTTTTTTACCAGAGCTAACTCTAGTGAGTTTCTTTTCTTTAGAGATAGAAATCTCTTTTATTACTTCTTGGACTAAATAGAATGAACTGTTATATTGTGGCTGATAAACAGAAGGAAACGTAGTAAAGAAGACCATAGGATGTGCAAAATAAGTATGTGGATAGGATGTTTCTTTCTAAAACAAAGGAAAAAACTGAGACAAATATATAAAGTCAACAACCAGACTCCACACTACAATGGGGCAAAGGGGATTAGTGATGAAATTTTACCCAACAAAGTACTAATTGTAAATTCATGCCTAGGAAAACATTAAACTTCACAATTACAATTGAATTTATTCATTCAAACATTAAAATTATTTACCAAGTATCCATTATCGGCCAAGAACTTTGCTAGATTTAAGGAACATGGAAATGAATCTGTCATAGATGATGCCTTCAAAGTGCTTAAGGCCTAGACATGGAGAGAATAAGTTAAGCAGACAATAACAATAATACCTAGAAAGTTGGGGGGAAATGTAGCAATACAATATTACAGAAATTAGTACAAGCTGAAAATGAAAGAAATGAAACTCCTAAGGTACTAGGATCAAATGAAAAAGTTAAATTCAAACAACAAACTCAGAAGTCAATACCTCAACACCTACAGAATTTATCAGACAGAATATAGGTGTTAGGTGGTAGGGAGTGAAGAAGTCTGAGTTTAAGCATGGATATGAAATCAGAAAATGTGGTCCTGAGCCCTTACAAAATTGAAAGCTCAAACTGAGATCTTTGCATAAAGTAGACGTCTTACGCTATAGTTTATGTATATTTCTCCACAAGCCCATGTGCTAAAAGCTTTTTCCTGCCATATATTTGCCACTTCTAGTGTAGGTCAGTCATTTGACAGCACTGAGAGGTAGTGGAAGCTATGAAAGGTGGGGCTTAGTGGGAGGTTTTAGGCCATTGGAGGCTGTGTCTTTGAAGACATTGGGAAACACCAGGCTCATCCTCCCTATTTTTGGCATCCTGGCCATGAAGTGGGTAGTTTTGTTCTACAGTCCAGCAAATAGAGCAACAGGCCATCAACCAGGGACTGAAACGTCCTTGCCTGGGAGATGAAATAAACCTTTCCTCTTTATAAGATGATACTCTTGCTCATGTTTTATAGCAAGAAAAGCCTGAGTGATACACCTTATAAGGATGACAGGAGATAATGGACAACTTTGCCATTCTCTTTTCCAAGAGCACTAGGCAGTAAATAAAAAGCTTCAGTAAGAATTCAAAGCCCTGCAGTATGTGACTTTACACTGCAAATATGATACGGGAATTCACCGAGACATCAGGCGCTCCAATATAAAATGAAATAGGCACCATCACCTATGAAGTATTCCTGTCAGAAATACTTAACCTGAAAAGAAAGGATTGGGGGTGGTGCCACTTTTCTGGCTAACAAGGGTTTGAAAAGACAGCAAGCAAAAGCAGTACGTGGTCCTGAGGTTGAAGTCTGATTTGAACAAAGCAGCTGGATAAGAAATTTTTGAATATGGGAGAAATTGGAATATGAATGTTAGATGACATTGGGGAATCACTCAGTTTTATTGAGTTTGTGTAATAATGGTATTGTATTTGTATTTAAAGAGTCTTTTGTTAAAATAATATATAGTTAACTATAGTCATGTGTCACTCAACAATGGTAACATGCTCTGTAAAATGTGTTATTTGGTGATTTCATCATTCTTTGAACATCATGTCCTGTACTTACATGAGTCTTGATGGTATAAGTCAGTGGTGGTGAACCTTTTATAGCCCTCAGTGATAACAAACAGCCCACTGTGTCAGTTGTGCCACATATTTGCCACTTCTGGTGTAGGTCAATCACCTGAAAGACATGATCTTTTGATGCAATCAAAGGACTCTGTAAGCACAAGATGCATGGAGCTGCTGTCAGGTAAATAGACATACTGTTCTACAGAAAATTTTATCATGGGTAAAAGGAATATACCCCACATTAATAATAAAAGGAATAATATAGTAAACACATAAACTAGTAACATAGTCATTTATTTCATCATCAAGTGCTATGTACTGTATACAATTATATGTGCTATACTTTTACATGACTAGCAGTGAAATATATTATTTTATACTAACATCACTATAACCACATGATTAATGCTTTTGCATTATGACATTATGATGGCTAACATATAACTGGAAGGTAAAAGTTTCTCAGCTCAGTCACAGTCTTATGGAGCCATTGTATATATGGACCAACATCAACCAAAAATCTTATATGGTATGTGATTGTATTTAGGAATCAATATCAGTCAGAATCAAGTGAGATAATACAGAGGGGTTAATATGAGACTATTTCCAGAGTGTAATCAGGATGTGCTGAAACCAATAATGTATGTTGAAGCACCTCAGAACAGTAAGATTCCCAGTCATGTGTCATAAGCTGCAAAGAAGAGAACAGTTATGAGAATATGGGAATGCAAGAAAAGCCATGTCTATAGCTATGAAAGGTCCCTGCACAGAGCTTCAGTGCAGAAAGCTAGCCACTGCCCATTTATAGTCTATCTTCTGGTCTTCTGTCAGATCTTCCTATTGTCCAGACTCAGCCAAAAGCCAGAAGACAAGGGAATCTTGGGATTATATCCAGAGATGTCAACTTTTCCAGAAAAAGTCAAGATAAAGAACATCATGGAAAAAGAAGATATTTTGCCCAAGGTACAATATGAGGTTGCCTGTCATCTATTTTCAAGTATGTTCGAACAAAATAGATAAAGGCAAATATGGCTCATATTAAAAATTGTTAAATCCAGATGGAGAATCTGCATGTTTGCCATATTATTTCTCCCACTTTTTCTTCATATTGAATTTTTCATAACAAAAAGTAAAATGAAAGTGAGAGCAAAATAAATATAGACATTTTAAAACAAAGTCTGAGAGAATTTACGCTTACGATGCTAACTGAAAGAATTACTAAAGGATTTACTTCAGAAATAAAACCCTGAAATGAAACCCAGAAGGAAGCTGTAGGAGGTGAAAAGCAATGATGAGCAATGAACTTTGGTAAACATGTGAGTAATCTACAGTAGCCCTAAAAATAGCTAGAAATAATGAATCAATGTATAAGGTGATATTGTAGATAAAGAGCCTGAAAAGAAGACAGCTAAAATAGAGAGAGGAGGGGAGTTACAAAGGCTTCCTGAGAAAAGAGAGTAATACATTGACCTAAAATCTGAAGGTCAAATAGGATTTACTAAAGAGGAATCAGAGGGAGAGAGGGCAAATTCCGGCAGATAGTTCTAAGAGCACACTGCCCTTGATACACTAGGACAGTAAGAGATCCATTCAGGGGATGGTAGAAGTAAGTAGGTAGGAATCACAGCCCAAAGGTTCTGTTCAAACTCAGTTCTGAAAGATCTAAGTTAAAACCCAGGGAAGCAACTGAAGGGTTTTATACAGAGAGATGACCTGCTCAGATTTGCATTTTAGAAATGAAACTCAAGCTCACTTTCAGAGGACTGATTGGAGAGTTTGGAGGGGAGGCAGATAGCAGTCTCAAGGATGGTGCCGCAATCAAGATGAGGCAAGATGAGGGTTGGAACTATGGCAGTAGCACTGGTGATGGCGAGGAAACTGATTCAAGAGATAGGCAAGAGGTTAAATGAGTAAGACTTGGTGACTGATGAGAGGTGGGCTGGTTGGGAATGACCCTTGGCTTTGCCTGAGTGAATGACACACATAGGTAAAGCGATGGGATTATCTCTCTCTATTTGGAAAGAGAAGGCTGAGAGAAAAGATGATAGCTCAGCTTTGTTCAAGCCTACATACTTGGATCTGAATGGCTAGGGGAAGGGAAGAATACACATCAAGTCTAATATGCAGATAAGGAGCAGGTGGGAGGAGGTCTATGCAAGATGTTCTAAAGAAAAGCTTTCCAGAGAACCATCCCCCTCCACCAGTACACACAGAATCTTCCTCTTACTTCTGATTGGCTAGAATGAATTGGGCATGTGACATTCTTATCTTCCCAGGAGGCTGAGGAAAATGGAGAAGCAATTGATCATAATTGACCCAAACAAATCATGACCCAGTTCCTAAGGGTCACATATTGCTCCCAGACAAAATTAAATTTCTGTTAGTAAGGACAAATAGGGGTAGGTGTTAGGCAGACACTGAAGAGCTTTTTCCAACATAATCACGTGAGTTTGGGAACCCAGGAAAACAGGTGGCAGAGATGCTGTTCCAGAGATTTCCTACTTCTTGCTCAGCCTGCAGACTGCTACATATTGGTTCCAGATGAAGACATGTTAAATTGAGTATAGAAACCAAGGATGATTGGAAGCTTCCAAACTCAGTAGGGGCCCAATGTAACATGACAGTGTCATGTATGCAGGAGAGAGAGACTGGGGCTTAGTTGGAGAGAACCAGGGAGGTGGGTGAGTAAATGGAAGACAACTAAGTTAGTGTTAAGTTTTTCTCTTAGATATAGTTAAAAAAGGATACTGTCCTTTTCAGCTTTTGTCCTGTTCTCACTTCCAATGTCAATAGCTCATCCTATTCCCCAGTCCTCTCCCTCAAAATCGCAACAAGGCCTTAGGGTTTCCTTGTGTTTGTTCATCTATACTGGAGTCCCCATAGTGAGCCAGAAGCCTGAAACCATGCTTTCTGGGGACCAATTTCATGGATGCTACCTGCCTGTCTTGACCACTCAGGAGCGCTGTCCCCATGATCCTCACCAAACTGCCTGGCTGCTGTTCATTACAATTGAAATTCCTTGAGGAAGAGTAATAATGGTATTGCGCATCCATCTTTTCAACATCTGTAGTGCTTCATATGAAGTTTCCTTCAAAGTGCTTGTTAGATTCAGTTCCATCAAGTTCAGAATGAATATGATTTAGTGATTAGGAGAGCAGCCTCCAGAGCAAGACTTCTTGGGTTCAAATACCAGCACTGCTATCATTAACTGTATGACCTTGGGCAAATGATGTTGCTCAACATCCTTTGAGGGAATAACAATGGTGGTCACTCCAGTGAAGATCCTTTTGAGGACACAGAGCACTTAGATCAACACCTGGCACAGAGAACACTAGGTGAGTATTCTTTTATTAAAGGTGCAGTTGTCTGTAGCTTGAGGTAGTTAGGGCCACTCCTGGGGAAAGCAGACCTTATTTGGCTTAATTCTCTTTCGCCTTTTCCTTTTTTCTTCTCTCTTTCCATGAAAACCTTCTTTGTCATTTTCTGTGTTCCTATTGTAGTACCCCACCTAGTCCTGTCTTCCAGACCAGTAACATCTGTCCCAAAGTGACTATCCTACTTATGTACCTTTTAAGTTTCTTGTTCCCAGCTGCTAGGCACAGTGGGGAGAGATGTGAACTACTATTTTGTTGTTTGGTGTTAGCAGACAACACCATTTTCATACTTCAGTCCACACCCACCAGGGAGGTGTTAATTATATTAATACAGCAGCCCTCAACACAAAGAACCAAGAGAGGTACTTTTAGAAAGGGAGTATTGGGAGGTCTTTCCAAGTGCTCTTAAATTACCACTTACACCACTGGTTAGATCTCTTGTGACATGGCTGTAGTGTATAATAACCATTGTGTGGGAGACAGAGATGGAGAGTGGGTGGCAGTACAAGGGGGCCATGATAAGTGGGCCATTTCCCTTTTCTGGAACTGAACATCCCCAAACTATCTGTTATTAATCAGGTCTGGATCCCCAGAAGTGTTTCAGTGGGCAGGCACTTCCAGGACCAGAGCACAAGAGGACATCAGTGGTAGATTTCAGATAAGACCATAGGAGGGAGACACCGAGATCCTTTCAAGCTGTTTTGGAGAGAGTTGATGCCTATCTCTCTCTCATCTTCCACTCTTATCTCAAGGGGGAAGCTAGTTTGAGGAGGTAGCTACAAGAGTGCACAGAGCTCAGAATAATACTATAGAACTTGCTGCAAATAAGAAAAGTAAGACAATGGGTATGTGTCTTAGGTGCGGTTGCTCTAACAAAGCACCATAGACTAGCTGGCTTACCAACATTGGAAATCCATTTTTCACAGTTCTGGAAGCTAGGAATTCTGAGATCAAGGTCCTAGTATGGTCAGATTTGGGGAGAATTCACTTCCAGGTTATAGTCAACTTCTCTTTGTGTTCTCATTTGGTGGACAGAGACCAAGAGGGCTCTCTGGTCTCTTTTTACAAGAGCACTAATCCCATTCACAAAGACTCTAACTTTGTAACCTAATTATTTCCCAAGGGCCCTACTTCTAAACATTGGTGATTACATTTCAACACGTGATTTTCAGGACTCAGATATTCAGTTTCAAACAGTATGTTTTGCAGCCTGGCAAAAATCAATTTCATCTTCAATGTTATTTTATATTTTTAGAGTGCTTTTAGGCTTTTAAAGCACTCTTGCATGCATTTTCCTATTCATCCTCATAAGAACTCTGTAAAGCAGGTTGGGGGAGCTGAGTGAGGAGTCAACCTATCTTAGGTTGGGTGCTTTAATAAATAGTCTCCAAATTCCAGGACTTTGACACAAAATGAGTTATTTCTCAGACATAGAGCAGTGCCATGTAGATTCCCTTGATCTGTTAGCCAACCTTCAAGCAGTGACCGAAGGACTCAGGGTCCCTCTGTCTTGTGGTTCTGCTAGATCTGAGGATGTCAGAAGCTTCTATTTTATATTTTGCAAGTGTCCAACAAATCAGAGATGAATGGGCATGGAGTGCTTTGAGGTAAACTTTCTGAGCTAGGCCTAGAATCAGAGTGCTTTGTTAACTCACATCCCATTGGCCCAAACTCACCAGCATGGACACTCCAAACTATAAGGAAAGTAAAGCAATATTGTGAACAGCCAGCCAATCACCACATAGGCTAATTATTACTGTTATTAATAATAATAATTACTCTCCACCATAAGGACCCCATTCTATGCCCAGCACTATTTTGAGATTTACACACATTAGTTTTCTTTTCCTCAGTAACACTAACATATAAGAGTGGTCACCTGCATTTCAAAGAAACTGAATGTATGCCAAGAGAAGTTAAAACATGCCAGACGAGATCGGGCGTGTTCAGGGTGGTAATCAATCTAATCAAGGAGGTGAAAGACCTCTACTCTGAAAACTATAGCACTCTGAAAAAGGAGATAGAAGATGATATCAAAAAATGGAAAGACTCTTTATATATTCTAGATAATAGCCCTTTATCTGAGGAACAGCTGGTAAAGATTTTTTCCCACATTGTTGGTTGCCTGTTTGCACTGTTGGTGGTTTCCTTTGCTGTGCAGAAGCTTTTTAAAAGAATGAGGTCCCATTTGTTGATTTCCTCAACCAATTCCTGTGCTATAGAAGTTTTGTTCATGAAGTCTTTCCCTAAGCCAATGTCTTCAAGAGTTTTACCTAACCTGTTTTGCAGTAGGTTTAGAGTGTCCGTTTTAATATTTAGGTCTCTTATCCACTTTGATTTTAGTTTGGTACACGGTGAAAGAGTTAGATCTAGTTTTAGCCTTTGGCAAGTTAAAACCCAGTTTTTCC
>PVIR01037703.1:0-14970 GCA_004026965.1 Petromus typicus | reverse complement strand
GATTCCCCGGTGACCACATACCATACTGGGTGTGGAGACTCACGCCCAGCAGCAACCAGTACCACATACCACAGTGCCGGGCGTGGTGGCTCACGCCTGTAATCCCAGCACTTGGGAGGCAGAGGCAGGAGGATTGCTGTGATGTGAGTTTGAGGCTGAGCCAGGGCCAGCCTGAACCACAAAGCGAGACCCTGTCTCAAAAAACCTAAAAAAAAAAAAAAAAAAAGACCACACTGGAGGGCTGGGGATTTAGCTCAGTGGTTCTAACGCCTGTCTTCCAAGCCAAGGGCCCCGGGGTTCGATTGTAACAACTAGTACCACATACCACAGTGCCGGGCATGGTGGCTCATGCTTGTAATCCCAGCACTCCTGTGATCCCAGCACTGGGGGAGGGGGGGAGGCAGGAGGATTGCTGTGATGTGAGTTGGAGGCTGAGCTCAGAACCAGCCTGAACTACAAAATGAGACCCTGTCTCAAAAAACAAAACAAACAAACAAACAAAAAACCACACTGGAATTCCACTACACACTTCTAGAAAGATTAGACAGGAGAATATTATAATAGTCAAGTATTAGAAATGAACCAGTGTCTACCAACAGTAGACTAGTGTGATGGTACATGGCTGTAATTCTACCCTTCGGGGGCTGAGGCAAGAGGATCTAAATTCAAGGCTAGCCTGGGTAACTTGGCAAGACAGTCTCAAAATGTAGAAAAGGATGAAGGTGAAGCTCAGTGATAGAGTGCCCCTAGGTTTGGCTCTTCATACCTCAAAACCAAAGCCACTTAGAGGGCTGAGAGTAGTGATACACAGCTATCACCTCAGAACTAGGCAGGCTGAGGCAGAAGGATTGTTGTGAGTTTGAGGCCAGTGAGGCTATAGCAAGTCCAAGGTCAGTTTGAACCACATATAAGATCTTGTCTCAAACAAAACAAACAAAAGAAACTGAAATAGGGTGTGGTGGCTCATGACTGCAATCCCAGCACTTGGGAGACTGAGGCAAAAGGATCATTGTGAGTTTGTGCCCATCCTGGGCTATATAGTGAGACTGTCTCAAAAATTTAAAAAATCAGGCTGGCTTAGTGGTTCTGGTGCCTGTCTTGCAAGCTCAAGGACCTGAGTTCGATCCCCAGTAATCACATACAACAATGCCGGGCTGCTGGGCGTGGTGACTCATGCCTGTAATCCCTGCACTCACGAGGCAGAGGCAGGAGGATTGCAGAGAGTTCGAGGCTAGCCTGGACTACAAAGAGAGACCCTGTCTCAAAAAACAAAAAAGAAAAGAAAATGTTTCAAAGGCCAATAGCATAGGTCAGTGGCTGAACTCTTGCCTAGTACGCAAGAGGACTTGGGTTCAATCCCCACTACTAAGGCAAGGGAGAGACTGCTAATGTGAGAAAGTATCTCCGAGGAAGGACAAAAGTTAGCAAGAACTGTGGGCTACTCCTCCAGCCTGAGAGAGGACGCCGCCTCTTCCCATGGGCCTGTGCTGCGTCACGGGTCAAGACTGGCTGGTAGGCTAAGAAAAAAGGAAATAGCAGCCTGTGGCAGAAGAGGAAGTGGAGTGTGGCAACTGTAGCAAGCAAGACGGTGCTAACAACAAGCGACTGGAGGACAATCAGTGAAAGGAGGCAGAGAGAAATATTGAATTCATCTTAACCTACACTCGTGTTTCATATTCATCAGTTTTACTGAAGATGTGAAATATTAAACCCACTGGGCTATTGTGTGTTGCACTAAAACATGCACATTTACAAAAATCAGTGTTTCTTTACAAAGGATACAGTGATGAATCTTTACCACCAGAGGGAGCCCTAGAAACATCTATGAGGCAAAACCCCCATAAAGAGACTGGCTGCAAGGCTGGGATGAGAAGGTTGATAAATAGACCAGGACTGCAAAACAGATGGGAAGATTCGGAGGCCCAGCGATTCCATTCTTTTCCTGGGCAACAGAACCCGCTTGCTTCTGATTTGAGTGAGCAACTGAATACAGCCCCTGGATGACCCACTGTGTAGGGTGGGCACTGAGGGGCCACGGACGACCCGTTGGCCTCTAACCTGGGACATCTGCTCGGAGCCTGCTCCTGGATGCAGTTGGTGCCAGAAGAGAAGCCAAGAGGTGTCCAGATGTCCAGAGTATATTCGTCCATTCTGCACCCAAGGGTTCTCATCTTCCATGAGAAACCAACTTCCCCAACCCTGAACTCCAGAGACGTTTTCATCCCAGGAGTTTAACTGTGTCCCTGATTAGCCCCGGTGCAGGTGGCCAAGAAGGACCATTGCATCTGTAGGATATATTCTGCGCTTAGAAACAGGCATGGTGGTGCGTGCCTGTAATTCCAGCTCGCAGGAGGCTGAGGCAGGAGGGCCACTGCAAGTCCAAGGCCAGCCTGGGCTACAGTGAGTCCAACGCCAGCCTGAACTACGTAACAAGATCTGTCTCAGAAAAACAACAAAGCAACAAAACAAAACAAAACAAAATCCTGCACTTGAACCTTCTGATTTGGGACTCAGTTAACAACCCTTGCTGAGTGACATTGAGCAAGTTATCTTAGTGTCTGATCTTTAGCTTTCAACTGTAACAGCTGAAAGGCCTGAGCTATATATAGCAAGACCCTGTCTAAAAATAAATAGATAAATGAACAAATGAGAAAGAAAGAAGCAAAACCTACCCCTAAGATACATGAGAACTAAAAAATACAGGTAAAGTGTTGTACACACTGCTTAGTAACAGAGAGGCAGTAAATATGAGCCAGGAAAAAACTCTTCCTGAGTTCCAAAATGTCTTCTCATCTGTGGCCTAAGTGAGGAAGACACAACAGGCACCCTCATTTCACAGGCCAGACACACAGTTCACACAGTGAAGTCCCCGAGGGCTCACAGTTGGCTGATGGGTAGTGGCCCAGGCCCAGCCCTTACACAGGAGCCTGTCTGCAGCACCCTGGGGAGGGAGCAGAGCTGCCCCAGGTGCTGAGGCAGGGAGGAACTTGGAAGGTTACTCTGTAGGCAAGGGGGTTGTCATGTTAGCACACTGGGCAGGAGGAGAGGGAGACTGAGGGGAGCCTCTTGCCCAAAGGAAAGAGGAAGCAGATGGCCCGGTCTGGACCTCTGGGGGAGCCGCACGCCGTTACTGCCCACATGGTGCAGGGGCAGCAGCTCCCTGAGTTGAACTACAGACAGGATTTGGAAAGCTTGGGCTTGGAGCCACCTCCTAGCTGTGGGATGCAGGGTGGGCAGCTGAACTGTCTGAGCTGCTGTTTTCCAATCTGAAAATGGGGTCGCTATTACAGAGCTAAAATGAGATGCACATGAAATGCTTAGTACAGTGCCTGGAACACTACTACTGCGGAAGGCCCTGCAATATCTGAAACAAAAGGCTGAGTGAGGGTCAGGGATTTAGCTCAGTGATTCCGCAGCCTGCCTAGCAAGTGCAAGGTCCTGGGTTCGATCCCCAGAACCACATGCCAAAATGCCAAGCGTGTGGCTCACACCTGTAATCCCATCACTCAGGGAGACAAAAGCAGGAGGACTTCTGCGTTCAAGGCTGAGTTCTGGACCAGCCGAGCCTTTACAAAGAGTGACCTCGTCTCAAAAAACTAAAAAAAAAAAGCTTGAATGGGGCAGGTGTGGTGTGAGCACCAATATAATAATAGTCCCAGCACTCAGGAGCTGAGGCAGGAGGACTCAAGTTCAAGACCAACCTGGGCAATTTAGTGAGACTTTGTCTCCAAAACAAAAAAAAACAAACAAGAGCTGAACAGATTACTTGGTTATTGGACCAAAATATATAACAGATATGGAAAAAGGGAAGAAAGAGTTCAAATGGGAAGGGGAATGAGAG
This sequence comes from Petromus typicus, assembly GCA_004026965.1. NCBI lineage: Eukaryota > Metazoa > Chordata > Mammalia > Rodentia > Petromuridae > Petromus > Petromus typicus. The sequence continues at coordinate 11,129 of PVIR01037703.1, read as the reverse complement.
GGGGGAGGAGAAAGGAAAGAAGGGTAAAAAAAAAGGGATGAGAAGGAAAAAATGGAAATGAAGTTTTTCTAAATAAGGAGAAGAGGAGTTGAAGGGAGAGAAGGAGAATGGGAACAAAAGAAGCAAGACATGTGATGTACAGATACAAACTCCTAATGAGGAGTGTTATCATTATGTGGATCTAAAATGTAGCAATAAATGTTTTGCATAATCCCCAAACAAAAGCTGAACTGATTACTTGCTTAAAGGAGATGGGACAGGGGCTGGGGAATTTAGCTCAGTGGTTCTGGCACCTGTTTTGCAAGTGCAAGGGCCCAGGTTCAATTCCTGGATACCACATACCATACTGGGTGTGGAGACTCATGCCCAGCAGCAATCAGTACTACATACCACAGTGCCGGCCTGATGGCTCAGGCCTGTAATCCTAGCACTCGGGAGGCAGAGGCAGGAGGATTGCTGTGAGGTCAGTTTGAGGCTGAGCTCAGGGCCAGCCTGAACTACAAGGTGAGACCTTGTCTCAAAAAAAAAAAAAGAAGATGCTACAACACCTGTAGGGCTCAGTCTCCACGAATGGGACAGGGATGTGACCTGAGGTGGGCCACCAAGGAAGAGGCAGAGGTGTGGGCCGTGCTGGTCAGGTGGAGTGTGCCTGCTGCCATGGCCGGCTGTCAAGGTGAAGACAGGAGGCCGACTATCCCTGCTCAGCTACATGAAGACGAGCTGTCCCCGATTAGTGTAAAACTGGGTGTGTGGTGACTTGGTGTCACGGCACGAAAAACAACGGTCTTCTAACTGAGGGACTTTTTCATTTTCCCCCATGTCACTGCAGCCTCCAAACATCTGCCTTCCCAAGAGTTGTTGAAGGACCATTAGCTTGGTGGAGGGAGGTAAATGGCCTGAGGAGATTGAGAACACCTGCCTCACCCCACCGCTCACCCCAGCTGTGGCCTCAGGTCCAGCTTGTGTCTTCTCCCTCCAGTACTGGGCCTAGGAAGTTCCCAACACAGAGATGAGCTATAGAGCACAGGGCCCCGGCTCCCGGTCTGTCACCCTGGAAGGGAGACTGAGGCATCGGTGGGCAGAGCGTGATATGTCTGGCCCTGCATTCACTGAGGGTCTCTCTCCCCTCTGCCTCTCTTTCCACCTCCAGCTTAGCGAGTCCCTGAGAACGAGCCCTGAGCTCCATGGGTCCAGGACTGGCCAGACTGCTGTCATCTTGCACTTCCGCCATGTGTGTTCCTGGAGCCACTGCCCACTTCCTCCCACAGAACACAGCTCCCGAGGGTGGTTTTCCCTTAATAACTGTTTACAACATTGTGAAAAACAGCCTTAATGAGATATAATGCATGTATCATACACTCTGTGTGATTACAGTATACAATTTACTAGTTTTTAGTCTCCAACAGTAAATTTGAGAACAGTTTCACAATCTAAAAAACCAAAAAAAGCTGCCCCTGAATTCCTGAGTCATATCCCCAACCTCCCAACCCTAGACAACCATTAATCTATCTCTGTCTCTGTGGATTTGCCTGGATATTCTGGGTATTTCATGTAAGCTGGCTCGTATCACATGAGGCCTTTGGGGACCAGCTTCTGCCATACGCCATAGTTGCCAGGCATGGTGGCTCACACTTGTAATGGAAGGCAGAGGCAGGAGGATTGCTTCGAGTTTGAGGCTCGTCCAGGCTACATAGCGAGTTCAGGATTAACCTGAACAATAAAGTGAGGCCCTCTCTCAAAAAACCAAACCAAACAAACAGACACACTGTAGTATGCATAAGAGCATTATCGCTTTTCACAATCAAATAACTCCCTTGAGTGCTGTACTGATAGGGCACCGAGCGCAGACAGACCCAGGTAGAAAGCAGCACTTGGAATTGAAAGGCAGGTTTACTCGCTAGGGTGCTCAGTGGAGGTCACCTTCCAGAGTCTGAATTCTAGATGTGTCGGCCCCCTCCCCCCAGCAGTACCAGGGATTGAACTCAGGACCTTGTGCTTGTTAGATAGATAGGCTACATCCCCGACACTGTTTTCATTTTTATGTTGCTCTTTAGCCAGGGCAGGGAAGCAAGCATCATTTTACAGAAGCAGGATTTAGCAGAGGAGCAGGAAAGGGCAGGCAGATGTCGCTTTTACAGTTAAGACATAGACAGGTATGTACGGGAGTTTCAGACGTTCATCTTGTAGGTTTAGCAGGGGTGCAAACTTGAGACTTAGTCTCTGCCTTATATTCTGGGTCTTTTTTTTTTTTTCATTTCAATACCACATTTTGTTTATCTATTCATTAGGTGATGGAAATTTGTATTTTGTAAATGATGCAGTTATGAATAATAGTATCACTTTTGTATAAGTTTTTTCAGGGGGATATTTTGAGACAGAGTCTTCAGGCTGGCTTTGAACTCACTATGTAGCCCAAGCTGGCTTCAAACTCATGGTGATCCTCCCACCTTGGCTTCCAGAGTGCAAGGATTTTAGGCATATACTACCTCATTTGGTTTTGTATGAGTTTTTGTGTAGATGTGTTATTTTCATACATCTTGAGTACATAGCCAGGGGTGGAATTTCTGGGTCTGATAGTAACTTTGTGTTTAACCATTTGAGGAAATCATGTGTATTTCTGTTAGTTGTTTGTCCTTGTCAATGTTTTTTACTCTCTCTCTTTTTTTTTTTTTCAAAGAGGTCTATGTATTCCAGAAGGGCTTCAAATTATTGGTGATCTTTCTGCCTTAGCCTCCCAAGTGCTGGAATTACAGGTGTATGCTACCATATTTCTTAGATAAGACAACCCTGAGCCTACTCTCAAATGCCAGGTCTGACAGGCAGGACATTTTCCTCCACTGCAGTCTGAAATACGAGGTAAGCTGGGCATGGTGGCACATGCTCTTAATCCAGCATGCTGGAAGGCTCAACCAGAGGGATCAAATTCAAGCCCAGCTTGAGTAGTTTAGCAACTTACCAAGATCCTGTCTCCAAAAGTAAATTAATTAATTAAACAGGATTGGGGATATAGCTCAGTGTGAAGGCTCTGGATTCAATCCCCAGTATCTCCACCAGACAAAACACTAGAACAAGTTCCATAAATGCAGAAAGGAGGTGTAGACAGATGTGCCTGGACTCAGCTGCTCCACCTGCTTTATTTTCAGGACTGTACATTGTTGCCCAGGGCTTTAGAAGGACCAGGATTTAGCCCTGAAACATGCTGTGTCCTGTGTTCAGCAGAGATAAACACTTCCTCCCTAGCTCCACCCTGCACTGTGGACTGAACGCAGGACCTTAGCACTGAGCTACATCTGCAGTCCTTTTTTCATTTTAAAATTTGTATTTGGGGGGGGTTGTTGTTTGAGACAGGATGTCACCCTGTAGCCCAGGCCAGTTCTGAACTCATGATCTTCCAGCTGCAGCCTCCTGAAGGCATGGGATTGAACCTGCCTTCATTTTAAAAATTTTGAGATAGGGTTTTGCTAAATTGCTAAACTGTCCAGGTTAGGCTCAAACTTTTAATCCTTTCAACAGAGATCAGACTAAAGTAGGAGCTTGGGCACAGGCCTGTAATCCCAGCTCTTGGGAGGCTGAAGAAAGAGGCTGAGGAATGAGTATCATGAGTTAGAGGCCAGCCTGGGCTACACAGTGAGGCTTTGTCTCAAAAAAAAAAAAAATGCAGCACACGACATATTGGTTTATTTTACTTTCTACAAGTATTTAAGAAACCACCAGAGATGGGGATGGTATGGTGGTGCTTGCCTATAATCCCAGCACTCTGGGAGGCAGAAGTAGTAGGCACTAGAAGTTTGAGCACAGACTGGGCAATGTATTTTAAAAACTGTGGTGTTAGCTGGGTGTGGTAGTGCACACCTATAATCCCAGCACTCAGGAGGTTGAAGCAGGAGGATCACCAAGAGATTGAGGCCTGCCTCGGCTACATAGTGAGTTTAAAACCAGTTTGAACTACATACTGAGACCCTATTTTAAAAAAAGAGAAAAGAAAAGAAAGAATGAAAAGAAAGGAAAAAAGAAAACTTCTTAGTTCAATGGGCTGTAAGCTTCTCAGATTAAAGATGCTGTGATAGACACTGACTGGGTCCCATTTTCAGCCCTGAGGTTCCGGCTTCTGGCTGCCTCAGAACCCTTGCCATGTGGGCACACAGCCCTTCTCCATTCTCCTCCTTTCCCAGATCTCTCTGGGTACCCACCTCTCCCTTCTGACACAGTGAACCCCAAACTTGAGGTTCTTTTCTGTGGATCACTTTGCGCTTGTTACCTACAAATCTAGTCTCTTGCTCATTTCTGCTCTTTGGGAAGGTTTGGCATTTTCCTTACTTTGGGGGTGTAAAATGGAGGGTCAGGAGGTGTGCACTCGCAGTGAAGGATTTTCAGTCTTTCCCAGCTCTAACATCCAGGGACACTCAGGGATCCTACAAAGGGCAAAGCATCCCTGGGGGAGGGCAAAACAGGGTGGGGTGCTTACCTTCAAGGAGTTTGTAGTTGATTCTCTATGGTGTACAGATAAAAACTCTGATGATTCAAAGTAAATATACTACTCTTAGTATGGCAGAACATTATTGGAATTGATTAGAATCTCAAAGAGTTAAGAGATTGCTGCTGGAGGCAGACAGGGATGGTAAAGAGAATACAGTTAGCGCTCTAGTCCTTTCTCAGGAAAGGACCACATCTTTCTCAGGAAAGGACCACATCTCAACCACATCTGGTTGTTGGCCTCGATGCCATCTCTGCAGGCAAGCCACCTCTTCCCAGCATCCTGTGGGAAGGAAGTCTGTCCAGGTGTTCCCTAGACTCATACCCTCTGTTTTAGATACTTTTGTTGCTGAGACAAAATAACTGACACCTAAAGTGAAAGGAGAAAAGGTTTATTTAACTCACAGTGTAGAGGTTTCAGTCTGTAATCGGCTGGCTCCCACTCTAGATCCGGCCACCTTGGAAAAAGACTGCACAAGGCCTGGAGGGACATCTAGAACAAGCCATAACACCGCCTGAATTAGATCTGTTCATTAGACATTGTTTGTTTTCTTTTTTCTTTATTATTACCACATTTGTTTTCCCCTCGTTATTTACACTTAAACTTTTTCACTTTAAATATTTTCTTTTTTTTTTAGGTTTTTTGAGACAGGGTCCCGCTTTGGAGTTCAGGCTGGCCCTCAGCTCAGCCTCAAACTCACATCACAATCCTCCTGCCTCTGCCTCCCGAGTGCTGGGATTACAGGCGTGAGCCACCATGCCCGGCACTGTGGTATGTGGTACTGGTTGCTGCTGGGTGTGGGTCTCCACACCCAGTATTGTTATGTGGTTACGGGGGAATCGAACCCGGGTCCTTGCGCTTGCAAGACAGGCGCCGGAACCACTGAGCTAACTCCCGGCCCTCACTTTAAATATTTTATACTTTGCAATATAAACTATACATACCAACTCATTTACAACTTCATATTCTCATATCAGAGAAAAGATGTGATATTTACACATCTGTGACCTGTTTATTTCACTTATGAGGACATCCTCAAGGTACATCCATTTGCGTGTGAATGACTCAATCTTATCATTTTTAGTGGCAGATAATACTCCATACTATAAAAGAACCACATCTTCTTTATCCAGTCTCCAGTTGATGGACATTTGGGTTGTTTCCAAGACTTAGCAATCACAAACTGAGCTGCATAGAAACTTGGGTGCACATATGTTGCTGTGAAATGACTCTTTTATTTTGTGTATATGCCTAGCAAGCAGAGCGATGGCTTGGTCAAATGGGACCTCCAACCCTAGTTTTTTGAGGAATCTCCATACTGATCTCCACAGGGGTTGTGTGAGTCTGTATTCCCACCAGCAGTGGAGAAGGGTTCCCTTTTCTCCGCAGCCTTGTCAACATTTGTTGCTGGCTGATTCTGACATGGCAGCCATTCTTTGTGGAGTTAGATAAAATCTCAGTGTTGTTTTCATCTGCATCTCTCGAATGACTAATGATGTTGAGCATTTCTTCATACACTTCTTAGCTGCTCTTACGTCTTCCTCTGAAAAGTATTCATTTCAGATGCCCATTTTTGAATTGGGTCTTTAAATTTGGGTCGGCTGATTTTTTTAAGCTCTTTATATATTTTAGATAGTAGCCCTTTGTCTGAGGAACAGGTGATAAAGATTCTTTCCCACATTGTTGGCTGCCTTTTCACTCTGTTGGTGATTCCTTTGCTATGCAGAAGCTTTTTAAAAGAATGAAGTCCCATTTGTTGATTTCTTCTATCAATTTCTGTGCTATAGAGATTTTGTTCAAGATGTCTTTCCCTAAGCCAGTGTCTTTGAGAGTTTTACCTAACCTATTTTGCAGCAGTTTCAGACTGTCTGTTTTAATATTTAGGTCTCTTAGCCACTTTGATTTTAGCTTGGTACATGGTGAAAGAGCTAGGTCTAGTTTTAGTCTTTGGCAGGTTAAAGCCCAGTTTTTGCGGTACCTTTTTTTTTGAGACAGGGTCTCGTTTTGTAGTTCAGGCTGGCCCTGAGCTCAGCCTCAAACTCACATCACAGCAATCCTCCTGCCTCTGCCTCCCGAGTGCTGGGATTACAGGCATGAGCCACCATGCCCAGCACTGTGCTATGTGGTACTGATTGCTGCTGGGCGTGAGTCTGCATACCCAGTATGGTATGTGGTTACCAGGGATCGAACCTGGGCCCCTGTGCTTGCAAGACAGGTGCTGGAACCACTGAGCTAACTCCCCGGCTCTCCAGTACCATTTATTGAAGAGGTTATCTTTCCTCCATTGAGGATTTTTGTATCCTTTTTCAAAGATGAGGTGGCTCAGTGTTTCTAGAGTAGTTTCTGGATCTTCTAATCTACTCCATTGATCCTCAAGTCTGTTACTTTGCCAGTACCATGCAGTTTTTATCATGGTGGCTTTATAGTATAGTTTCAGGTTCAGGGTTGTAATACCCCCCACCATGTCCCTGTTGCTTAAAATTGCTTTTGCTATTCTAGGTCTTTAGTGGTTCCAGATGAAAGTTTGGATTTTTTTTCTCTAGAAAAAAAGATCTGTGAAATATGCTGTTGGGATTTCAATCGGGATTGAATTGAATCTGTATAGTAGTTTGGGGAGTATAGCCATTTTGACAATATTGCTTCTCCTATCCAGGAGCAAGGTATGTCTTTCCATTTTTTAATATCATCTTCTTTTTCAGAGTGCTGTAGTTTTTAGAGTAGAAGTCTTTCACCTCCTTTGTTAGATTGATTCCTGGATATTTTATTTTGGTGGGTGCTATTGTGAAAGGGACTGACTTCCCAATTTCTATCTCAGTGGGTCTACTGTTAGTGTATACAAAGGCTATTAATTTTTGAACGTTGACCTTGTACCCAGCTACATGACTAAATTTGGCGATTAGGTCCAGCAGTTTTTTAATGGAATTTTTAGGATCCTCTAGATAGAGTATCATGTCATCAGCAAATAATGACAACTTAACTTTTTCCTTTCCTATCTTTATTCCCTTTATTTCTTTCTCTTGCCTAATGGCTGTGGCTAATATTTACAGAACTATATTGAAGAGAAGTGGTGAGAGAGGACATCCTCGTCTTGTTCCTGATCTTAATGTGAAAAGTTTCAGTTTTTGACCACTTAATATGATGCTGGCTGATGGTTTCTCATAGATAGCCTTTATTAGTTTAAGATAGAGACCATCTATTCCAATCTTCTGCAGGGTTTTGAACATAAATGGGTGTTATATTTTGTCAAACACTTTTTCTGCATCAATTGAGATGACCATATGCTTTTATCCTTGAGTCTGTTAATATAGTGTAAAACATTTATTGATTTATGTATGTTGAACCATCCTTGCACCCCTGGGATGAATCCAACTCGGTCACGGTGTATAATCTTTTTGATAATTCTCTGTATTCTGTTTGCCAGTATTTTATTGAGGATTTTTGCATTGATGTTCATTAGGGATATTGGTCTGTAGTTCTCTTTTTTGGTTGGGTCTTTCTCTGCTTTTGGAATCAGGGTAATGGTTACTTCCAGGAATGAGTTTGGGAGTACTGCTTCCCTTTCAATTTCACTAAATTGTTTAAGAAGTAGAGGCACTAACTCTTCTTTAAAAGTTTTATAGAATTCAGTAGTAAAACCATCAGGTCCAGGGCTTTTCTTTGTTGGCAGGTTTTTAATTACATTTTCAATTTCAGAGATTGATATTGGGGTATTTAAGATTTCTATATCATCTTTATTCAGCTTTGGAAGTTCATATGTGTTTAAAAATCTATCCATTTCTTCTACATTTTCTATTTTATTAAAGTATAAATTTTCAAAATAGGTGTTTATTATCCTCTGGGTCGGTAGTAATTTCTCCATTTTCATTCCTAATAGCATAGATATGAATCTTTTCCTTCCTTTGTTTAATAAGGTTAGCTAAGGGTCTGTCAATTTTGTTTACCCTTTCAAAGAACCAACTCTTCGATTTGTTGATTTTTTTTTGTATTGTCTTCTTAGTTTCTGTTGCATTAATTTATGCCTTGATCCTTATAATTTCTTGCCTAGTGCAAGCTTTGGGCTTGTTTTGCTTCTCTCTTTCTAGTCGCTTGAAGTTCAGCCTTAAATTATTTATTTGCGCTTGCTCTGTTTTCTGGATGTAGGCCTTCACTGCTATGAATTTTCCTCGTAGAACTGCTTTCATTGTGTCCCATAAATTTCTATCTGTTGTAGTGGGGTTATTGTTTAGTTGTAAGAACTGTTCAATTTCTTCTATGACCCATTGGTTGGTCAGCAGAGTGTTGTTCAGTTTCCACGTGTTTGTGAGGATCCTGGGCTTGCTTTTGCTATTCAGCTTCAATTTCAGGGCACTGTGGTCTGGCAGAAACCAAGGGATAACTTCACCCCTTTTGCATTTACTTAAACCTGTCCTATGAACCAGCACATGGTCTATTTTGGAGAATGATCCAGGAGCAGCTGAGAAGAATGTAAATTCTGACTTTGTGGGGTGAAATACTCCCCACAGTCCATTTGCTGAAGAGTCTGGTTTAGCTTAAGTATTTCCTTATTGACTTTTTGTCCGGTCGATCTGTCTCTTTGTGACAGTGGGGTATTGAGGTTCCTTACTATTATTGTATTGGAGTTTATCTGGTTTTTCATGACCATTAATGTTTGTTTTATATAGTTGGGTGCATTAGAATTCAGTGCATAGATATTTAAGATTGTGATTTATTTCTCTTGGATTTTTCCCTGTACTAAAAGATAGTGTCCATCTTTATCTCTCTTTATCAGTTTTGGCTTGAAGGCTATTCTGTCTGCAAATAAGATAACCACTCCTGCTTTTTTGCTGTTTCCTGTCACATGGAATATTGTTTTCCAACCCTTTACTTTCAGTCCATGGGTTTCTTTCTGAATGAGGTGTGTTTCTTGTATGCAGCAGATTGAAGGATCTTGCTTCTTGATCCATTCTGCCAGTCTGTATCTCTTAATTGGCAAATTGAGTCTATTGACATTAATGGTTATGACTGATATAGACATATTTAGTGCAGTCATATTTTCCTGTTCTTGGTTCTGTTATTCTACTTTTGCTTTTTTCCCATCAGTTTCTTGTTTGGCCTGTTTTATTGATCACACTGCTAATAATATTCATTATTAATGTGATGCTATGAATATTTTTATAAGTTGCAGGACATAGCACTGATTACTTCTTATGGGTCATCACCTTTATTTCTCAATATAGTGCTTTATATGGATATGAATGTAATTATTGTCCTAGTTCACAGAGGAGAAACTGAGACTGAGAAGTTGAGTGACCACTAAAGGTCCCACAGCTGACCAGATGCAGAGATGTATTTGAATTCAGTTTTGCATCAGTATCTACCTCTCACTTATACTTCCTGCTCAGTGCAGAAACAGAGGCCCTGAACTAGATAAGGACACATACATCCTTTGTTTTGAAATAGGGTCTCACTCTATATAGTGATTCAGGCTGGACTTGAATTCACTATGTTGGCTACGCTGGCCTTGAACTCATGGTGATCTTCCTGCCTTAGGCTCCTGAGTGCTGCTGGGATTACAGGTGTCTACCAAAACGTCCAGCAATTTTTTTTTTCAGACAGGGTTTCCTTTGTAGTTCAGTCTGGCCCCCAAATTCACTAAGTAACTCAGGCCAGCCTCAAACTCACAGCAATCCTCCTGCCTCTGCCTCCCAAGTGCTGGGATTACAGGCGTGCTCACCACACTTGGCATTGTTGTGTGTGGTTACTGGAGATCGAACTCATGCCGGAACCCCGGTCTCTGTAGAAGTATTCATCTTATTTTTGAGACAGGGTCTCACTTTGTAGTTCAGGCTGGTCCTGAGCTCACTATGTAGTCCAGGCTAGCTTCAAACTCAGCAATCCTCCTGCCTCTGCCTCCTGAGTGCTGGGATTACAGGCAAGGCCACCATGCCCAGCACTGTGGTATGTGATCCTGATTGCTGCTGGATGTGAGTCACCACACCTGGCATTGTTGTATGTGGTTACCGGATCAATGTGGTAGGGACCTTATGCTTGCTCGGCAGGTGCCAGAACCACTGAGCTAAATCCTTGGCCCGGCACAAGTATTCTTTTATGATAGGCCAGACAGCTATTATCCTAACAATACAAAAAGAAAACAGATACAAATTAGTATTAAGGGGCTTCCTTACCTAAAATTTATATATATGATATATAAATTATATATATATATATTTTTTCCATCCTTTGGCTGAATTTTATTTTTTAGTTTCTTTGTCTTTGGTTTTTTTTTTTTTTTTGAGACAAGGTTTCACTATGTAGTTCGGGCTGGCCTTGAACTCATGGCAAATCAGCCTCTGAGTTTCAAGGTTTATAGCCAAGTGCCAGAACATTGGCTTAGGGTTCACTTTTCAGTGGGCTTTTTGGTGCATACAGTTTGGTATGGGGACTATATTGCTGACAGTTCCTTTAAGAATGTAACTGAAACATTGGCTTAGGGAAAGGCTTCATGAACAAAACTTCTATAGCACAGGAAATGGCTAAGGAAATCAACAAATGGGACCTCATTCTTTTAAAAAGCTTCTGCACAGCAAAGGAAACCACCAACAGTGCAAACAGGCAACCAACAATGTGGGAAAAAATCTTTACCAGCTGTTCCTCAGATAAAGGGCTATTATCTAGA
>PVIR01037702.1:0-14978 GCA_004026965.1 Petromus typicus | reverse complement strand
AAAAAAAAATAAGGTCAGAGACCTTTCCAGTACCCAGGAGCTAGTACAGAATGGATCAACTTCTTGGAAAGGCAAGAGGCCAGGTGTATGAATAACCTTATCGAGTCATGTATTATTCCTAGGCAACATGGTGCATCCCAGAGACAGAAAGCAGGTCAGTGTGGCTAGACTAGCGAAGAGGAATGAATGAATGTGGGAGGTAGATAACAGGCCAACTAGACAGGACTTGGCAATAAAAATCCATGTAGCTGGAAGAACAAATGACCTGATTGACATGTAAGAATGAGGTATTAGTCTCCACATATAATAAAAAGTCTAGAGGGCCGGGGAGTTAGCTCAGTGGTTCCGGCGCCTGTCTTGCAAGCGCAAGGGCCCGGGTTCGATTCCCCGGGAACCACACAACAATACTGGGTGTGGAGACTCACCCCAGCAGCAACCAGTACCACATACCACAGTGCCGGGCGTGGTGGCTCACGCCTGTAATCCCAGCACTCGGGAGGCAGAGGCAGGAGGATTGCTGTGATGTGAGTTTGAGGCTGAGCTCAGGGCCAGCCTGAACCACAAAGCGAGATCCTGTCTCAAAAAAAACCTAAAAAAAAAAAAAAAAAAAAAAGTCTAGAACTTCTGGGTATTCTGGCCTATGTCTGTAATTCCAGCACTTGGCAAGCTGAGGTAGGAGGATCACCACCAGTATAAGGCCAGACTGAGCTACATAACAAGACCGTGTCTCAAAAAAAGAAAATAAAGTCTGTAAGTAGGAGGGATGTTTAGCATACATGTTGCTGAACTGAGCACAGTAGCAGGGATCTGTTTAATGACGTCAGAGCCTCTGCCTCCCAGCAGAGCAGTATTTCTTCACAACTAATCTAAGGGACAGGGATTTGGCTCAGTGGCGCCACCACCTGACTTCTAAGCGCAAGGTTGTGAGTTTGATCCCTGGTACTGTAAAAGAAAAAAAAAAATGAGTCCAGCTCTACGACTCATATTTAAGCCCAAAGCAGGAGGAACAAAGGACAAAATTCACAACTGTTTCGTTTGTTATTTTTAACAAAACACAGCAAAATAAAATTCCCATTTATTCTTGGACAACACTGTCTCCCACGTACGTCAAACAGGCCAAAACATAAAGATCTATTTCATAGATTTTTTAAAAGAAAAAGAAAAACACTCTTTTGCCTTTAGTCATACAAACCAACTACTTATAGAATAGCCAAAACACACCAAAAAATTCCTGGAACGTTGATTTTTAGTTGTTGTTTTTTCACAAAAGTTCTCTTCTTTTCCCCCTCAGAGATTATAATGAACGTGGCTAAATAAGTAAAGTCAGAAGCAGGACCAAAAATACTTCAAAGGCTAGCTTGGTCATCTAACATCATTAAACATGGCTGATCCCTAGCCATATGTACAAAACATAAAATCCAAATAAAAATGTAAACAAATTATTCTTTTAAAAAAATACTTTTCTTTTTTGTGGTACCGGGGATCAAACTCAGGACTCTACACTTATGAGGTCGGCACAGTGCCACTGAGTTAAATCCCCAGCCCTCTTTTAGAAATACTATGAAGGAAAAAAGCAGAGTTTTAGAAAGTTTGATTCTTTCTTTCCTCCCCTGTGGCAAATTCATACTGTGGTCTGGCTGAGTGGCAGATACCTCATGTTGCCCACAGGTGGCGCTGCCTGTGGTAGGCAAATGGTCCTCCCCACTACCAGGGGACTAGTGCAGATTCTGGGACAGAGTGCAGGATGAATAGGTCACAATATCATTTTTAAGTTTGCATTTTTCTTCTTTGTCATCTGGTTATCCTCATCAGTCTTCTGATTCTTGGTGTCAACATCCTCATCCTCATCATCTTCTGTCCATTTGCCCATAGCTGGCTTGGCCTGCTCATCTCCATCACTTTTGCCCTCTGCTTCATTGTTGGCCTCTTGCTCCCCATTTTCCTCATTAGTGTTTCCCTTAGGAGGGTGTCCCTTACATTCTTAGCCTCCTCCACAACTTCCTTCATTTTTTAAGTTATTACCTTTTATTTTGAAGAATTCATCAAATTCTTCACATCATAGAATGCAAGATTAATAAGAAGCAGTTTTTCATGAAATGCTTCCAAGTGAACAAGTTTTCACCCTGTCTTAGTTACGTCTCTCCTTGAGACAAAATATCCAACACCTGCCACTTAAGCAGGGCAAGGTTTAATCTGGTTTATGTCGTAAAACTTCTTGCACAGTTGGGCTGCCTGGCAGAAAGGCCTGGGCGGAAGAAAGCTGCTCATCTCACAGTGGATAGACAAGGAAGGAGCTGGGGGAAGGGGCATAAACCTCTTCAAACCACATCCCTGGAAACTTGTTTTCCCCGACTAGACCCTGTCTCCCAACATCACATCAGCTGTATCACTCCCATAATCCAGTCACCTTCTGAAAGTCCACCATATGAGCACATGAGGCTTGGGGGCATCTAGATATAAGCTTAACATTCCGCCCTTGGGGACTTCTTCTTAGTCTTCCACTCTTGTAAAACAAAGAATAGCTCTGATCGAAGTAAGACTCTTGAGATGGGGATAATTCTAGATTATCCAAGTGGGCCCTAAATACAATCTCAAATGTCCAATAAAAGAAGGAAGCAAAGAGATTTTCCTCCCACAGGAATACTTGACTACAGTAAAGTAAGATTGTGAGTCTCCAACTCTAAATGACATCTGGCTTTAATTCAGAGAGACCTTCAGACTTATAGTCTATCAAATTATTAAAAGAATAAATTTTGTTGTTTTCAGCTACTAACTTTGTGGTCATTTGTTACAGCAGCAATATGAAACTAATGTTTAAATGCTTTGAAACACTTAAGAGGACAGGACTGGAACTGTGGTAGAGTTCTCGCCTACCATGTGTAAACCCTGGATGTGAGCTCCAGCACTACGAAGAAAAGAAGACAGAAAACAAAGAGATAATACCTAAGAGATGTCAGGTAGGGAGGTGGAGATAAGAGATTGAAAGTGAGAGAAGAGGACTGGGCTTTCATGTAAATTTGACCATCAAATATATGTAGATGCCAGAGGAAGTTCTTGGGAGAGCATAAACTCATACTAGCACCTACTTCCTGGGCATATTTGAGCAAGGTTCTTAACATCTCTGACACATTATTATGCATTTATTCTGTTCTGGGGTTGTATCAAGCCATTTACATGCATTTCTTAAACCTCACAACCACTTTAAATGCTAAAAATCCATTTTTATCTATTTACAACACACACACACACACACACACACACACACACCCCCCGAAGTTTCATTTATTCAAGATCACATAGCACAAGTGGAACAAGATTTAATTCCACTGCTTGTGCCTCAGTCCTTGTAGCTCGAGTATCAGCAGCACTAACAAGAATTTGTAAAACCTACCTAGTGCATTTTTACGAGATCCTCAGGATATCTGTACATCTAGTGTAAGAAGTGTAAACTGCGGCCCGCCTCCAGAGTGGGTTCTACTCAAGCAAATTCAGATCTGAGAATCTTACTCAGCATCTTAGCAACATATAATCGTTTCCACCTCATCTGTCTCTGGTCCTGCCTTTCTCCACCTGAATTTTTTATTCCAGTTCAGATACACACATTGGCACTTCCACAAAATTTTCACCTACTTTTTTATCTACAGCAACTAACAGATAACAATGTCTCCTTCACTAGTACTTTGAGCCTCTCTAGGATAAAACAGAGTTTTTTGTCACCTAAATACGCAGACAACCAGCCACTATTTGAATGGAAGTACGAATTAGCAAGAAAATTTAAATCTCTCGCCACAAAGTCCCGCGCAGGCGCGATAACATCTTCCTGGGTTTGGCTCAAAACTAGCGGCAGAAAGATAGGGGGCGGGAAGTTTAAATGCCTCAGCACGGTAAGACGCATGCGCGTGTTTCTCGGGCACCGCCTCAAAGATCGTTTCCCGCATGCGCGAAAGCCCGGATGTGGCTCAATTGGTAGGAAACGCGTGGGGCTACAGAGATGGCGGTGCTCGGGACTGTAAGGAGTAGTGGCAATTGGTTTTGGACTTTGGCGCTCGGGGTGACTCTTCTCAAATGCCTTCTCATTCCCACCTAGTAAGGACTGCACGGGGGAAGCCCCTGGGGTGGTCTGGGCGGGAGAAGGATTTTCGGATACTGCCGAGTGTGAGAAGGAAAGAGGTATAGGTCGTGTCGTCCCTCTTCTCCTGTCTTTGCTAAGCTTCCCGCTGCGCAGGTTGTAATTTTACCTGATAAGTTCTGTTCTATCGCTTTTTAAGGTTTCTGAGGCTCACATCCCAGTCCTTCATTTGCGAATGAAAAACACTCTAGCGCGGCGTAGTGGCACACACTTGTAAACCCAGCACTCGGAGGCAGAGGCAGGATTGCAAGGAGTTCAAGGCCAGCCTGGGCTACATAGTGAACTCAGGACCAGCCTGAACTACAAAGCGAGACCCTGTCTCCAAAAAAAAAAAACCAAAAAAAGAAACACTGGTGCCAGCCATTCACCCAGCCAATATTATGAGCTTCATATTGCGCAACGTGGAGATACAATGGTGAACAAGACATTTATGGATCTCAGGGTCTGTGAAACTGAGAGCACACAAACCAGGAAGTTTCAAATTGAGATTTACAAAGGAGGTGGGCGTGGTAGCACATCCCTGTAATCCTCAGACTGCGAGTTTGAGGCAGGAGAATCATGAGTTCAAACCCAGGCTGGGCAGTTTAGCGACTTAGATTCTGCCTGAAGAAGAAAAAGAGGAGAGACCTATAAAGGCAATGAGAATAACTATATCGCAGGTTATACTGCTCAAGGCACAGAAAGAATAAGTGCAAAGGCCCAGGGAAGAAAATAACTCGAGTATTCTGGGAACTGAGAGTGACCCTGTGGATAAAGAGCAGTAAAGGCGGTCGGGGATTTAGCCCAGTGGCTTTGACACCTGTCTTGGAAGCACAAGGTCCCGAGTTTGATCCCCAGTAACTACATACCACAATTCCGGGTGTGGAGACTAACGCCCACCAGCAATCAATACCACATAGCACAGCGCTGAGCGTGGTGGCTGACACCTGTAATCCCAGAATTTAGGAGGCAGAGGCAGAATTGTTGTGAGTTCAAGGCTTGTTTGGGCTACATAGTAAGCTCAGGGCCAGCCTGAACTACAAAGGCAAACCGTGTTCCCCATCCCCCAAAAGAAAGCAGTAAAGCAGGAGACCTGGTTTGGGAAAAGTGGCCAGATCACACAGTTATAAAGACCATGGTTAGAGCATTGTGTGAAAAATGATGAAAGGGCTGGAGTGAGAGCATAGGAACAAAGAACTACCACAGAGCCGTATCCTTGCTGCTTTCTCTTCATTGTTCTTTACCCTTGTGTCTTTTCAACCCTCATCTTTTTTTTTTTCTCCGTTCTCTCCAGGCTCCCTCCTTCCTAGCTCAGGGTTTGGTTTGTGGCACTCTTCTCATTCAAGCTCTTGATGATCTCTTGTTGGATGAGAGACTGTTATATATAGTATGTATGTCCACGCTGATTATATGTGTAATTATATAAGCATTTTAAAAGAAAGTTTCAGTAAAGTAACCTACACAGACTTGGGAAAAGAAGGGATTGGTCACTTAAAAATAAAAGAGGATATTGATCAGCAGAAAGCATAGCTGAAAATTTGGAAACATCTTTCGGTTTTAAAATAAATTGGAAAGAGCATTCTAAAATGGAAGAAATGTCTTACACATCAGAATGAAAGAGAATTTTTTTCTTTCTTTTAAAAATATAGGCCTGTAGGGGCCGGAGAGTTAGCTCAGTGGTTCGGGCGCCTGTCTTGCAGGCGCAAGGGCCCGGGTTCGATTCCCCGGTAACCACATAACAATACTGGGTGTGGAGACCCACACCCAGCAGCAACCAGTACCACATACCACAATGCCGGGTGTGGTGGCTCACGCCTGTAATCCCAGCACTCGGGAGGCAGAGGCAGGAGGATTGTGATGTGAGTTTGAGGCTGAGCTCAGGGCCAGCCTGAACCACAAAAAGCGAGACC
Source organism: Petromus typicus (assembly GCA_004026965.1). Lineage (NCBI taxonomy): Eukaryota > Metazoa > Chordata > Mammalia > Rodentia > Petromuridae > Petromus > Petromus typicus. Next base: position 8,960 of record PVIR01037702.1, on the reverse strand, counting down.
CTGTCTCAAAAAACCTAAAAAAAAAAAATATATATAGGCCTGTAAGAGATGTTTCTTATTATGTCGCGGTAGCTTGGGAATGTATTCTCGGGGTAGAAAGTGTCCTGTTGTTAAGTATTGGCATTGTGTCTAGTTTTTTTGTTGTTGTTGCTTTGTTTTGGTTTGAGAAAGGGTCCCGCTGCATAGTTCAGACAGGCTTTGAACTCAATATATAGTGTAGCCCAGGCTGATATTGAACTTCTTAGTACTCTTGCCTCTAGACTCCCAAGTCCTGGGAGCACAAGAGTGCATAGCCACACCTGGCGTTCTGGTTTTGCTTTTTCTTCAAAGTTTGTTTCAGCAAGTTAACATTATTTTTATTCTTCTTGCCTTATTCAGCAATTACAAAAAAGAGCTGCTAGTACCACAAAGTAGAAGTGATTTCTCTTTGATGTAAATTTTTGTTATACCATTATGAATTTTTTTATTTGGTGATTTTTTTTTTGAGACCTTGTTATGTAGTTGAGGCTTGCTTTGAATTCACTACAACAGCTCAAAGTGGCCTCAAACTAGTGACAATCCTCTTGTTGAGACTGCAGGCATTGGTTATCAAAAAAAAAATCTCTTAAAGTTTCCAAGAAGAAATTTAAAAAACAAAACAAAACTTCCCAAAAAAGACTGAAGGAAAGCAGTATCGTACAGTGAAGAAAATGTATTCAAACTCCCTCAAATCTTCTAAATGCTATCTTCAAAAAAGTTAAAAAACAAAATTGTTAGCTGTGGTAGTGCCCTCCTGTAATTCTCACACTCAAGAGACTGAGACAGGAGGATCGCCATGAGTTCAAAGCCAGCCTGGGCTACACAGTGAGTTCAAGGCCAGCCTGAATTACTTAGTGAGACCTTATCTCAAAAATGCAAACAAAAAAGTTTAAAAGTTGCTATTAAACAGGAATGAACAAAAAATAAAGAACTTAAAAGTGAAAATATATTCAAAATTTTAAAAAAATAATTGAGCAAATCTTCCAAAGTATGGAAAAGATAAGAATTCTTGTCAAGAAAATAAAACAGTAGAGATAAATAGTTTTGAAGATACTTGAGTGTTTGCCATAATGAAAATATACTCTCACCAAAACATAAATCCAGAAATTTCAGAATGCTAAGGATAAAAACAAGAAACAGTTTCCAGGAATGAATGGAAAAATAAAGGATTACAATTTCTCATCATCAACATATTATAGTAAAGGAGAAGAGAGGAGAGAAGAAGAGACTAGAATTATGATGTGTTCTATACATGTAGCAACTATAATGGTTGGAATTATTATGCACTACAAATATGAACTAATAAACTTTAAGTTAAAAAGACCTTAAAAAAGAAAACATGGACATTAAAAACTAGTGCGCAAGCTCTTAAAATTCTGAAAGTAATTTTCAGCCTAGACTTCACATATAGACACATGCTATATGTAAGCACAAATCATTATCAGTACTTCTCACTGAATTTCTGAAAATGAATGTGTCTATATAGCATCTAGGTGTGTAGAGTTTTATCAGAAGCCTTTCATACCTTTCTAGTTACTTCTCTGTCCTCACTCCACCAAGAGTATTGATATTCTGACTTTTAACTATAGGTTGAACTTTGCCCATTTTTGACATTAATACAAGAGGAAACATTCAATACATTCTCTTAGATCTGGTTTCTTTGTTGAAAGTGTATGTTGTCACATATAATTACAGGGGGGGGTTTGTTACATTATAGCCTTTTTGGCCAATATTTCTTAGTCTCATAAAAATCATTGGTCTGGGTGTGGTGGCTAAGGCTAGAGGTTGGCTGGGAGTTTAGGGCAAGACTGTCTCTAAAAAGCAACAAGCAGTCAAACAAGTAAAATCGTTGGGGCCCCTAAGAAGCTATGTTTGTATAGGGTACAGAATAGATATTAACCATTGTAGAAATTATAACAGATGAATTGTTAAAGCCCAGCAGTAAATGAGTATTATTATTGGATATATCCCTAGAAATGAAAATGGCTGGGTCATCAGTTAAGAGTGACTCTTGAGGAATTTCTAAGAAATTCTTGTGATATTGTCTTAGAAAGTTGGAAGTATCTGTCTCTAGAACTCAGGAAAAAAAACAGAATAATATATGGCAATTTAGTCATCATCATTCTATAGTTAATAATGGCACCAAGAAGCATGAGTAAGATTGTCTAGAACAATGTGAATTGCATTAAAAAAGAAACATCAAGAACTAAACCTAGGGAGATGTCAACATGTACCTCAGAAAAAAGGGCAAAGACTGGTTGAAACTTGGCACAGTCTCTAGAAAGATTGTGTAAAACATACTGCGAAGTGTAAAATGGCTTTGTTATGTAGCCTAATGGCTTTGGAGTGGTTTAATGAGCCCATCCTTGAACTAGGTGCTCTAGACATGGAGATGAAGCATAGTATGGACAAAAACGTGTGTACTAAAGATGAGAGATACTTGGATATACTGCATTTATATGTAGTGACTTTTATTTCTAATTGAGTTTATTGTTACATTTTAGATAAACCTTATGATCACATTCATCATTGAGACTTTGTATCTGTGCATGATACTTCTTGACTCGTATTTTTTTCTTTTTCTAAGCCTTTCCTGCAAACCCTCCACCCCACATGACTATATGTTTTATATGTGGTGATTCTCTAGTGACTCTCTGGGCATGTGAGTGTGTGTGTGTGTGTGTGTGTGTGTGTGTGTGTGTGTGTATGTAGTGATGGAGAATGACTGCTTCTAATGTTAGGGTTGTTCTGAGATGTTTATATATATTAGATGAGAAGAATTTGGAGACATGGGAAGGCAAGACAAGGACCTTTTTCTCCTTTCCTCTGGTGCATTCCTATCCATCTTGAAGATCCAGCTTGTATGTAAGACCTTTTCCAGACAATAAATTTTGTTAGAGTTGTTTGTGAGTTTTTTGTCTAAATAGCTCTGAGACCCTTTTTACTAATTTTTAGATTTGACAACTTTCTTGAAGCTCTGACATTCTGATCTGAAAGCTGAGATGTTTCGGGAATGTGTAATGCCTATTTATGTCTTTATAGAATAGCAGCTGAGACTATTTAGAATGTGTCAAACCATTTAAAAGTGTAATTATGGAAATCAGAAATTGGTAAACGTTTCAAAGTCTAATTTTGTTTATCTAATTGCTTTGAGTAGCCATTCTACAGATTTTGAAGTACACCGAAACTGGCTTGCTATCACTCATAGTTTGCCATTATCACAGTGGTATTATGAGGTAAGTTTTAATTTTCATGTTATTTATTTATTTTTTATTTTATTTTATTTTTTCTTTTTTTGAAACAGGGTCTCGCTTTATAGTCCCTGAACTCACTATGTAGCCCAGGTGAGCCTTGAACTCACAGCAGTCCTGTTGCCTCTGCCTCCTGAGTACTGAGATTACAGGCCTGAGCCACCATACTTGGCACTGTGGTATGTGGTTCTGATTGGTGATGAGTGTCATTCACCATGCCCAGCACTGTTGTCTGTGGTTACCAAGGATCAAACCCAGGTCCTTGTGCTTGCAAGGCAGGTATCAGAACCACTGAGCTTAATCCCTAGCTCTTTAATTTTTTTGATAATATATAAAACCACATATATCTTACTGGGTAGAATAGGTTTGTAGGACTAAGAGGGTAGCTTAGCAGTAAAGTGCTTACTTAGTGTGTACAAGGCCCTGGGCTTGATCATCAACACCAAACATTGCATATGGTCATAGATATAATTAGTCATTTTGTGGTGGTGATGTAGCTCAGCAACGGAGCACCTGGCTGGCAAGCATGAGGTCCTGAGTTTGATCTCCAGTACCAAAATAATAATAATAATAATAATATATCATTATAGACAGATGTGGTGGCACAAACCTTTAATGTCAGCATTTTAGACTGAGGCAGGGAGATCACCAGGAGTTCAAGGCCAGCCTGGGCTACATAGTAAGACTCTGTCTTTAAAACAAAACAAAAACCAATCTTTATAAAGGCCAGGTGTGGTAAAACATGTTTGGAATGTCACTACTTTGAAAGCTGAGGCAGGACAGTGAGCTCATGGCCAGGCCAGGATACAGGAGTGAGTTACAGGCCAGCCTGGACTATATAGTAAGACGCTCTACAAAAAAGTTTTGTTGTTTTCTCCATTCTCTCCTCTGGTTTTCTTTGCAATACATAATGAATGCAGTTCATGGTGGGGAATTGGCACATGTACATAACACATCTTAATCTTTTGTCCTCTGTCGCCTCACTTTAAAATGAGTTTGCCAGCCAGGCATAGTGGTCGACAAAAAGCCAATTTCTTGAGAAGAGTAAGGCAAGAGGATCACAAGTTTGTAGCTGGCCCTGGCGCAAAAATAAAATAAAAAAGGCTGGAGGTGTAGTTCAGTAGCAAAGTACTTGCCTAGCAATGTGTGTTGGCCCACACTCAGTGCCCAGTGTTACCACAAGTTTCCCAAGCTGTAAATTCAGAATTGTAATATCTGCTGTCGTCTTTTTGAATGAACACTGGACTGAGAAAAACTGGATTCTGAGCCAGGCTCTGCCAGTAACTATCTTGTCAGAGACAAGATACTTCATCTTTCTAGCTGAAGGCCTCATTTGGCACATGAAGATTTCAAATGAACTTTTCCAAAATCCCATGTATTGCTAACAGTTTGTAATTTTATTAGGAAAGAAAGAATCAGATAAGATGTGTGGGCATTATGTAATATGCAAAACATTCTCTCCTATTATTTATACAAACTCTAAATTACATGTGATGTTTCTTGAAAAACAGACATTACCTCAGAAATGTCCTGTTCTAAAGCAGTACTTTACTGTGAGGAAGATAATTTTAAGGCAAGTCTTCTGTGAGTTGTTGCTTTTTGGCAGACGTTTTTGTGTGTTTTTAGTGAAGTTACAGGAGTCTCTTGTGCTGAGAAAGCCTAAGAACAGTTGTCCTAGCTGACCAGGTTTACTGTCACATACTGCTACTATAGCTATTTCACAGGAACTTGAAATGATTGCTTTAGTGTTCAGGATTGCAGTTTGCTTGTGTGGGTACCCAGTAGGAAGAGTAATGTGTAGCCTTGTAGTCAAGCGGTTGGCCTGGGTTCGACTTTATCTCTGCTACTCATTAAAAAAAAAAAAAAACAGAGTCTCCCTGTGTATTCCAGGCTGGCCTCAAACTTGTGATCCTGCTGCTTCAGCTTCCTGAGTACTGGATTACAGACATAGGCCACCAGGCCTGGTTTAGCTTCTGTTCTTTATTATGCTGGGCAAGGTATTTGCCCTTCCAAAGGCTTGATGTCCTCAATTATTAAATGTTAAGATTATAAGAGGAAATGACTAACATACTTGCAGGATTTAGCACAATGATTGGAACAGGGCTCAGTAAACAATTACTAATAAAAGGCCCTCAAACTAAAATAAAAAGTCTTGTTTGCCTTTTCCTTTTTCTCACTGTTCCTTCGTACTGTCCTCTAATTCTTCTTCATCTGCAGACTCCTTAAAAAGCTCTCGTTCTGGTGTTCGGCCTGTTGTCCTTCTTTTTCATAATCCCTTTGATTATATCCTCTTCTCACATTGACCAGTGCCTATTATCTTAGTATTCCTGCGCCAGAAGTATGTCCTCTATTTTAAGTAGAAAAAGTTTATTCGACTGACTCTAGTAATAGTACATTTTCCCTTCCTGCCGATGGGGAACAGTAACCAAGAAGTAAAACTAAATGCTTTGGCAAGGAGCTCAGAGGAGATAAAGCTGGAGAGGAGTGTGCGGCCATTCAGGGAGGGTCCTTATGCCATCCCAGAACAGCAGCCATGTGAAGGATTGATTGCTTTGTGGAGCCGTCCTTTGCTGATCTCAAGTAAGATTGGTCCACTAGTTGGGAAAGCCTAGAAAGATCCTCAAGTGAACACATTTATTTTGAATAAAAGCATGTCATAACCAACATTATTATTTCAGATTTCATGCCTTCTTTATTCACTGACTTAGGATATGTTTTATCTGCAACTTTAATCACAGGCAACCTCAGAGTGGACCTTGGATTACCCACCTTTTTTTGCATGGCTTGAATATGTCCTGTCGCATATTGCCAAATATTTTGATCAAGAGATGCTTAAACTCCATAATCTGAACTACTTCAGCTCAAGGACCTTACTCTTCCAGAGATTTTCTGTCATCTTTACAGATGTTCTCTTTGTGTATGCTGTCCATGAGTAAGTCTGGAAAATATCTTTTTGGGCAGAAGGTATTAAGGAAATACAGTAGTATTAGTCACTGTACTGTTAACTCACTTGGAGGAAACAAAACTCATCTGGTAGGAGATGCTAAAACAGGCAGAACTGTGTTGTGCTTTAAACTGTATGAGTTGTTCCAGTGAGTAGTCCAGCAGAATCTTGTGGGAGAAATGGGGAGAAGCAGAGGCAGAGGAAGAGATTATGAATGTTGTGCAAAGAACTAGTTCAGGAGCTCTAGGACTATTTCTCCCACTTATTCATCTGCACATGCTTTTCATTTCTTCTTTGCGGAAGGTCCCCACAAGTTTCTGTGACCTTTCCTTCGCTGTCCTCTAGGACACACACATATAACACACATACACACACACACACACACACACACACACACTTATAGAGGCATCCTTGTGTACATATAACCATGCTAGTCACCAAATTCTGTGAGTCCAGATACTCACATTCCTGTAACCACTATCTTACCAAGTGCTCTTCACTGTTATTTTTGTATTCTTCGTGAAGACTTCTTTGTTTTATTTTATTTTTATGCTTTTCATTTATTTTACTTTCAGTGCTAGTAATTGAAGCCAGCGCCTTGCCTATGATAAGCACATGCTGCACCCCTGACTTTAAGCTTTAGTTTTAGTTGAGAAAAAGACATGGACTAGGCCCTAAGGTCTTTGCCTCTCTGCTGCCATTTTTTAAGTAACGAGAATGACAGGGACTGTGTCAGGAATGGCAAGTGAAATGTGTCCCGGTGTACTCTGCAGTAGCACTGTGAGGTGCTCACAAAGATCAAGTTTTTCTGTTTCTTTCCTGATGTGTCACCATAGGTGCTGTAAATGCATTGATGGAAGAAAAGTGAGTAAAGAACTTACAGAGAAGCCGAAGTTCATTCTGGCCGTGTTACTACTGTGGAACTTCGGGTTATTGATCGTGGACCGTATCCTTGATGTTTTCTGTATACTACTTCTTATTCTGGTTAGCCTAACTCAAGATAGATTCCTTCTAAAATGATGGCAGTTAAACGTGAGCTGCTTTTGAAAATGGGATTGGAGTAAGTTAATGAGCTTCCAGAACTGCTCTCTGCCCAACTTTTCTGAATTCTGATTATTAGAACACGTTAACCCCAGTAGGGTACTGGTGAAGTGTAAGAACGAGAAAAACTTAGTAAAACAATACCTAGTATATACAGTGAAATTTGTTAAATGAATTTAGAATAATCCAACACATTACTCTAAATTTGTAGAATAGGAAAGGATTTATCGTGGTGTTCCATGTGGGATCAGCCTGGGTTCATGCTATTCTAAGAAACCAAACATGAAAAAGGTTTCTGGTTGGTTTTTAATTTTTTTTCTTAAATATAAATTTTACTTAGAAAACTTACCAGGATGGGTCTACTTAAAGAAAACTGTACCAGACATGCTGGTATACCTGTATGATCTAGTACTCTGGGAACCTGAGGCAGGCGGATTACAAGTTTGAGACCAGCCTGGGAATTTAGCAAGACCTTGTCTAATTAAAAAAAGAAAGAGAAGGCCGGGGATATAGCTCAGTGGTTCCGGTGAAGGCAAGCGCAAGGGCCAGAATTCATCCCTTGTAACTACGTAACAATACTGGGCATGGAGACTCACCCCAGCAGCAATCAGTACCACATACCACAGTGCCGGGTATGGTGGCTCACGCCTGTAATCCCAGCACTTGGGAGGCAGAGGCAGAAGGATTGCTGTGATGTGAGTTTGAGGCTGAGCTCAGGGCCAGCCTAAACTACAAAGCGAGACCCTGTCTCAAAACACCTAAAAAAAAAAAAAAAAAATATATATATATATATATATATATATATATATGAATTTTTAAAAATAAATAAAAAAAGAAAGAGAGTAGGGTGCTGCAAAGGATGTAGCTCAGTGCAGACTACCCAGTTCAGTCCCCACTACAAAAAAACCACACTTTTATGAGAAATCCAAACCAACAATAGTATTTTTTTTCTATACCTATTAAAGCATTTGCAAGCTGTCTCAAAAAAAAAAAAATGTTTTAAAGTGCTGAGGATGGAGCTCAGTGCAGAAGCCCTGGATTAAAAACAAGTTAGGGGCTGGGGATTTAGCTCAGTTCCACTCTTGCCTTGCAAGTGCAAGGTCCTGGTTTGATCCCCAGTAACCACATACAACAATGCTGGGTATGGAGACTCACACACCCACCAGCAATCAGCACCACAGACCACAGTGTTGGGCGTGGTGGCTCACCATGCCTGTAATCCCAGCACTTGGAAGGCTGGGGCAGAAGAGTTGCTGTGAGTTCAAGGCTGAGCTCAGGGCCAGCCTGAACTATAAAAGTGAGACCCTGTCTCAAAAAAAAAAAAAGAAAACAAGTTAGAATTTCTGTCCTTGTTCAGCTGGCACAATTCATTCTGAATTCAGTATCTTTAACTGTCTTTCCTTGACATATGACCAGATATTCATTTTCAGTACAATGGATTTTTATCGGGTATAATGCTACTCTCCATTGCCCGGATATTTCAGGTAAACACAGAAGTGCTTAATTAGACACCCCCACCCCATTAGTATAGTTTTTGGCTTATACAGACAACATTGTAATAGGTAAATTTATGTGTCCTGTTATTTAGTTTCCAAGAGGTATAGGCATTTTTATTGGATATTTTCATAAATTCCATGATCTTTTTTGACAATAATTTTCATTATTTCACAGATGAGAAAAATATACTCTTAAGAATGTCCAGTGTG
>PVIR01037701.1:0-14950 GCA_004026965.1 Petromus typicus | reverse complement strand
AAGATTTAGCCATCACAAACGGAGCTGCTGTAGTCTTTTTTATTTTTAAATTTTATCTTGAAATAGGGTTCTATCTAAATGTTCAGTTCCCTAGCCTGGGCTCAAATTTATGATTTTTCTGGCTCTGCCTTCCAGAATGTTGAATTAGAAGCATGAACCGCCTCACCTGGCAAAGTTTTAATATTTTTGTTTTCTGAGGAAAGGGTCCTCAAAGATAAAAATGTCCAGTGATCTGTTATATCATAAGGTAGCTCTGCTTATGTAAATCTGGATAGATTATAAAATACCCTCTTGGAAAGGCAATGTCAGACCTTTAGAAGCAAGAAAGATATTAAGGGGCTTTTTTTTTAATAGTGGAGGGAAGTTGAGAGAAATGGCTGCATGAGATGCTTTTTTAAAAATACAGGCTTAACTGGGTTATTCCTATAAACACAGCATAAACAAGATGATCCTGAACACATGACATTATGGATCTTGGAAAATGACAGAGATGTAAGAAATGGGACATAGAGGGAAAAGAGGAAGAAGACAAGAATAGACAGGCAAAAGAGAATAGGCAGAAGGTTACATATAAATAATTTCTATGTATAAGTAATGGTCTTGGTTGCAAATTCTACAGGGACATTTAATTTAGCTAAGGGATATGATTGCTATTCAAGGATCCCAACATTTTTCCCCTTTTGAAGCAAACTCAGACTTGTGCTTACAGAAATCAGTCTGCCATCAACATCTGGGTTAGATTGTTTTATATTGTAAGTTACTGTGTCCTGTGTTCTTCTTATAATGGCAGGGTTTACAATGGGTAAAATTAAAGGGGAAAGAAAAAAAAAAGGAAGAAACCTTACCAGATTAGAGATTCCTAGCTTGGTTTCTGTAACTCCCAAGAGTGTCTAGCTGTTCAAAATAAAGCAAAAGAAAAATGTTTTAAGACTTTCATTTAATATTAAAACATGTGCAGCAGCCTGCAGAAAGCACTGGGCTTTTGTAGAAGACCTGCAGATTTATAGACTCGAACCAAGACAGTTGAGTCTTAGGGATGTAAGAAACTCCAAATTACAAAGCAGTTTCTTTGGGCAGCGTGCTGCTGCTGGCTGCTCCCACAGAACCAGCCTGGAAGCTGGGGTGTGTTCTGCTCCTCAGTAGCACTGGAGAAACGCTGAGCCTCGTGTCTGTTCCTTCCCGGGACACTCAGTGTGAAGAGCGGTGTAGGCAGCAGGTGAAGAGTTAGACAGCACCAGCTAGAGCCACCAATTCTTAGGGAGAACACCCTGCAGCCCTTGTGTCCCTGTGCACACAGTCTACACAAGCTCCTTGCTGCCTTGATGGAATCAGACCTGAGATGCTCTGTCCTCATTTCATTCTTTAAAAATTGATGATTCTTCTGCAATCAGAAGTAATGATTTTACTAAACTATATCAAAAATGCATATAATAGCAAAAATAGCAATGAGCTCTCCAAATCAAGGATTCATTTTTTTTTTTTTAACTTTTTCAGCTTCATTACCCAAATTCTTGCTGTGTGTTTTTCTAAGAAGTCGAGTTGCTCCTACTTTCCAGGAGCACTAGGAACAAGATGTCAGGGATCTCTTTTGCCTCTGTGTCAGGAATATGTTCTTGACAGTGGCTCCCTCTGTGTGGGAGAAAAGGCTAGTGAAGACCGTTACCCACGCGTGCCTTGGGATTTCAATAGATAACTCACATTTCTCATTTTGAAGCTGTTTTTACATCTTTGTTCCTTTGGCTCCTTTGTTTTCTACATGCAACTGCTCCTGGAGCCTGATGATCTGTCCATATTGTTTTCCCAGCTTTCAAATTAGAAACCAAGCTTCAGTCAGTTTGAGCTTTAATTTGTATTGTTAAACAGGGCGTATGGGAAAGTGCACAAAACATGCATAACATCATGAACAGCGAACAGTTATAGCTTGAAAACTCACCAAGTTGTGGGTGTTTAAGAAACAGAACCTTGGGGCTGGGGAGTTAGCTCAGTGGTTCCACTGCTTGTCTTGCAAGCACAAGGGCCCGGGTTGATTCCCTGGTAACCACATACCATACTGGGTGTGGAGACTCACGCCCAGCAGCATCCAGTACCACATACCACAGTGCCGGGCGTGGTGGCTCACGTCTGTAATCCTAGCACTCGGGAGGCAGAGGCAGGAGGATTGCTGTGATGTGAGTTGGAGGCTGAGCTCAGGGCCAGCCTGAACCACAAAGCGAGACCCTGTCTCAAAAAAACAAAACAAAACAAAACAAAAAAACAGAACCTTGCCGCTCTGGGAATCCCGCTGTGTGTCCCGTACCCTTCCTAACTTTCTTCTCTTTTCCAGGCAGACAGACTTGACTACCATAAAAGTAAAAGAAAAAATTCTTAGTCTTTCTTCCTAATGGTATTAACTATGAATATTTCCTAACATCATTCTTGAGCTTTATAAATGAAACAATAATGTTGAATTTATCTGATTCTTTACACACTTACTGGCTAATACTACACTGTCATTTCTCACACATCCAATACCTATGTGTGATTTCTTCAGAGTGACCTTGCTATACCAATTACGGCTTCACTGGTAATAGATTAATGGACCCCATAACTTCATTATTAAAAACTTTCCTTCTGTTACACAAGAAATGAGATGTGACTTCATTCAGGATGACATAGATATTTAATAAGTTAGCCAGGGCAAAATAGACAACGTGAGAAGGACCTAGAATGAATGGCTTGGTGTTTACTGCTTGGGTATCAGCCTTGTTTTGGTCCTTACCATTTTCTCTGCCGATATCCACCTACCCCTTCAAAGTCCAGGTCATTATCTGAGTCCAGTTCAATCCTAAATTTAGCAGCATAATTTGAAAATGTGACAGGCTCTTAGCTTGCTTATCTGCAAAGGGAAGAACTGGATTAAAATATCTCTGAGGATTCTTCCAGATCTAAAGTCATATGACTGGAAGATTTCCCCTTGATGTCTGTTATGGTGACATTGTCACTGGACTTTATGTTATAATTGTGTGCAACTGGGCACCCAATAAAATTGTATCCAGAAACCAAGATCTGGGTTTGGGTCATCTTTGAGTCCTCAGAGAGCATACATGAGAGAGAATACTACTTAAGTGTTCAATAAATGAAATTCTGAACATTATTTTAATTTTTTACCTCTGAATGTCTCAACTGGTCATTTGGGTTTTAATATGATATTTTTCTTATTTTTTTTCATTCATGAGATTTAAATTTTAAATGAATAATCTTATTTCTATACCCAAAGGAATGCATTCTTTTTTAAAATTTTTTTAAATCTTTATTGGTGCATTATGAATACACATCATCATCGTAGTCATCATTGAGAGTTTGTACCAAAATATGACATGACTTGATTCTCATTTTTCCCCTGTTCCTCCTGCCCTGCAAGCCCCACGCCTATCCCCCTATATTATTATCACATTCATTTTCTCCTCATTTTTACCCCTATATTCTCTTCCTTTTTAAATATTTTCTACTTCACAAAATCAACTATACATACTACAACTCATTTACAACTTTATTTTCTCATACCAGAGAAAAGAAGTGATATTTACACATCTGTGACCTAATTTATTTTGCTTATGAGGATATCCTCAAGGTACATCCATTTGAGTATGAATGACTCAATCTTACCATTTTTAATGGCAGAGTAATACTGTATTCTATAAAAGAACCACATCTTCTTTATTTAATCTCCAGTTGATGGACATTTGGGTTGTTTCCAAGATTAGCAATCACAAACTGAGCTGATATAAACATGGGTGCACACATGTTGTTGTGATATGAATTTTTTAATTCCTTTGTGTATACACCTAGCAGAGCAATGGCCAGGTCAAAGGGAACCTCCAATATTAGCTTTTTAAGGAATGTCCACACTGATTTCCACAGAGGTTGTACGAGTGTACATTCCCACCAACAGTGGAGAAGTGCCCCTTTTTCTCCACAGCCTCGCCAACATTTGTTGATGGCTAATTCTGAAACAGCAGCCATTCTTTGTGGAGTGAGATGAAATCTCAGTGTTGTTTTCATCTGCATCTCTCTAATGACCAATCATGTGGAGCATTTCTTCATATACTTCTTAGCTGCTCTTTCTTCATCCTGTGAAAAGTATCTGTTCATTTCAGATGCCCATTTTTGAGTTGGATCTTTAAATTTGGATGGGCTGATTTTTAAAAGCTCTTTATATATTCTAGCCAGTACCACTTTGTCTGAAGAATAGCTGGTAAAGCTTCTTTGCCATATTGTTGGTTGCCTTTTCGTTCTGTTAGTGGTTTCCTTTGCTGCGCAGAAACTTTTTAATAGAACAAGATCCCATTTGTTGATTTCTTCTGCCAATTCTTGTGCTATAGAGGTTTTGTTCAAGAAATTAAAGGAATATATTCTCCAAGAATCCTGCACGCTATCCACAAGCCAGAGAGGCTGGATTTCAGGAGATGTTCATTGTTGATGGAAGAAGTGTTTGGCACTCTACCACAGAATCATGACTTCATCACCTACAAAGAACATGAAATACTGCTAGGACAAGAGAACACACTTTGCGTTTTGGATGGCAGTACTTAGCATTATTCTTCTCCAGTCCCACACCAATCTGGGCAGAGGAAATATCATTATAATAACAATGTTTCAGAGGTTGGGTAGGTTTCACTCTTTATTAGCAGAACTCAAAAGATTTTTAGTTCCGAACTGAGAAAATATTGCCGGAAGTTCTGAGTCTTCTTTGGTGTGAGATGGTGGAGGGCCTCTCACTTTTCAGGCTTATCGAAGTTTTTACCCCTTCCCCCAAAAAAATTTCCTCGCACCTTTGGATGTCTGAAAAGTTAATCGGTCTGCAGAGGCGGCTGGATGCCTGATCTGGCCAAGGTCTAGACTAAGTAAATTAAAAACAGAAGCTATGAAGTGACCCCAGAATTACTACTTCTAATGACTCCAAGCTGAGCTCTCCAGTATGTTGCTATTTTTAAATTCAGTCATTTTTCCATGCCTGCATTTTGTTTTGCCATAACACATATGTAGCAAGAAATTTTCCCATAAGCTTTAAAAATAGAAGAAATGTACTATTTTCTCCTTTAAAACCGTTGTGACAACTTCAATGGGACTTTTCTCTAGCCCCTTTTATGTCTTGAGTATTTGTTTTTTTATGATAACAATGCTAGGAGTGGAGACTGTCTTCGAGTTGTTTCATTAAAGTGAATGGAATTAGAAAGGAAGCCATTTTTTCACTGTTTTCTCTAGGACTGTGTTATTAGGCTGAACTTGGTCTGCTTTAAAGTCTCCTTACTCTAAAATAGGCAGGATTACAGAACTAGAATTTAACATGAAAACTTCCATCATATGACAAAATGAAGCAGTCATTGGCTCTAGGATGAACGTTGAGTTTAGAGGAGATGGGAATCAGGAATGAAGAGAACTTTTCCTACTCACCTCTCTCCCTCACTGTTTGTTTTGCTTTATTTTGTTGAGACAGGGTCTGGCTATGTAGCTCAGGTGGCCTTGAACTCAAGATGATCGTCCTGGCCTCAGCCTCCCAGGTGCTGGGATCGCAAGCATGTGCCACCATGTCTGGCTCCTTTTCCTATTCTCCCATCCAACTACTCACCAGGCCCGACCCTGCTTAGCTTCTGAGATCAGACGAGATTGGGTGCATTCAGGTAGGATGGGCATAGACTGCTTTTCCTCTTCTCAAGAGAAGTAGGCTACCAGTGTTTGATGCCAAGAAGCTAATTGTAACTTAAAACTTATTCCTGGCTGAGATTAGATATTAAAAGTCACAAAAATAATAACTTGTGTTTTGTTAGGAATTTTGAAGCTATGAAAAATCATTTCAGAAATTCAATAAAAAGTAATAATTAGAGGAAATTATCTCATCTATGTTCTCTCTTCAGGTTACCAATCACTTTTCAGGGTTTTGCACAGAAAACTGTGCAATGCCGATGGGGACAAAATGAACAGATCTAAAGAAGATGGAGAATGGATGAAAAGACGGTGGGTCCAAGATGTATGTGATGATGATTCTCTCATGTCCACAAACTCTGTGGAGAAGCCCTGGTGGTGACCTGACAGTGGAGCATTCCCCTGGGCTTCACACGCTCTACTTGTGCACTTTGCAAACTCAGCACTCTGAATTTTGGCCTCTGAAAGTAAATAAATGATTCTACCAGGAAAATAGTAGAGACTCCACTTCTGCTTTGTCTTGCCTCCTCCATCATTCAGCAGTGAGTTCTACCTGCACAGAATTCGCTAAGATGCCAGAAGAAAACATTCAGCGGACATTCATTGTTCACTGAGCAAATATCTCCAGCGGGTGCCCAGATCCACAGGCTCTTCCAAGTTAGACACATGCAAAGAGGAGATGTGACCTGTGGCAGCTGATATTGCAAGAAGATGTGATTCTACACGAGGAGGGAACGCCAGTGTGGCAATCCCTGCAGAAACAAGCTAAGATCGAGAGACTTCATTGCAGTATGGCTCAAGGCTCTGGGGACTGTGAGGAAGAGAGAGCCTATTGGAATCTGTGCAGTTACCAAGTGAGCCCACTAGCACCCCTCCCTTAAGATCTTTATTCTGAAACAGCCACCAGAAGTTCTCTTACTAGTTTCTCACATAAGATCTACTATCCATGACTGAGGCAGGGAGGCCTACATAACAGCAGGGGTGTGGGAAGACGGTGAGGCGATGTCTAACACATTTCCTGTCCCTTTCAGAAGGGAAGATGTTACAAATGGTAACCGTAGGGACCCAGGCTTAAAGGCACTTGACATTTCTCCAGATGTCTCCCTCCCTGATTCAAGACAGGGCTCATTCACAATGAGCAGTGCTCAAGGTAGAAGTAACTGCAAGAGTAAATCGCCCGGGCTCTACTGTGTGAGCTCCTTATCCTGACTTGCTCTTCAATCTGTGGAGACTTCTACAGCTAAATGACAAATAAGATATTTTAAAACTTTGGTAATTCTGGGGGGCTGGGGATTTAGCTCAGTGGTTCTGGTGCCTGTCTGTAAAGCACAAGAGCCTAGGTTCGATCCCCTGGTAACCACTTACAGTACTGGCAGGGAGACTCACTCCCAGTAGCAATCAGTATCACATACCACAGTGTCAGGCGTGGTGGCTCGTGCCTGTAATCCCAGCACTTGGGAGGCAGAGGCAGGAGGATTGCTGTGATGTAAGTTTGAGGCTGTGCTCAGGACCACCCTGAACTACAAAGCGAAAGAGATGCTGTCTCAAAAAAACAAAAACAAAAATAAAAACAAAAAAACCCCCCCACACACACGCAACACACAAAACCTTTGGTAATTATGCATTATTTCCCAACATCACACAAAAATGAGTACATGTCACATCAGCCCTATGCCAGAGTGCTTGTGAAGAATACCATTTAAAGAAAAACTTCCTCCTAGGCAGCAGAACTTGGAGCAACACCTCTGGTTGTCCACTTCATATGGAAAGCAAGATAGCTAGGAGTCTGTACTCATTATGGGAAATAACTGAAGGCTTAGGTGGACAGTCAGAGATTGAAAAGTAACATGACTGTAAAACTGCTGACAAAGAGATCTGAGAGAGTAATTTGTGGCTAGGCAACACACATACAGAGTGAGAGGATACTTCAGTCTTATGTCAATGTTTTGCAAAAACAAAGAGAAGAGAACCTTAGTCATCAGAAAGACAAGTCAACCTATTTGGTGGATGTCAGTCAGCCTTTTCCCTATCCATCTTCTCTCCTGTCCAGTGATTATAACCCGGATGAAGTTGATATATAGGCTTCCAACATGGACTTTACCTCACCAACATTCATCTAGTGAGGGCTGCTGCTGAGTGCTCAGCCTCCCACCAGCTGAGATCAACATTGAATTACTAGTGTGGCATCATTCCCCAGAGACAGTCATGGAGATAGGGGGAAGCAGCCAGCCACCTGGTGGCAGATTGATTAGATTAGTCATCTCCAGTACAGGAGTGGCAGCACTTCAGTCTCATTGAAATAGATACCTGCCTTGAGTCGGGCTGCTTCATATCCATAATACTTCTGTTAGAACCACCATCCTGTGACTTATGAAATACCTTCTTTCCTTTCATTGCATTTTATACAGCATTGCTCTAAGAAGCTAATTTTACAGCAAATAAAGCAATGAGCTCACGGTCTTGGAATTTATTGGTCCCCTCTTGCTCTCCATACCACAAGTGGACTGAAAAATGATGAAATGGTCTTTGTCAACTCTGTCATGACACTGGTCCCATAGCAACACCATACAGGCCTGGGTCTTCTCCTCTAGTGCACAATATGCAGTATAATGCACGTTGTGCATTCTTCAACAGGGTTTTGGGAATTAAGGCTACAACTATGATGGCTCTTGTTACTTTTTATTACTTTTAATGACACATTGACAGAAGTTTGCTTTCTGACCTCATACTCTATATTATGATGATTTAGAGTGTTTAGTTCCTAAGGGAGGAATAATTCTACCAGAGAATATTGAAAAGATTCCATGAAATTAGAAGTTGAGACTGCAACATGGTCACATTGTATTTCTCATGTAGTTAATCAACAGACAATAAAGGAGAAGAATATTGCTTTGTTTGTGAAGACTGATCCTGATAATCATGTGAAATTCACTACTATAAAATCAGGAAAAGGAGGAGTATGCATGCCATGTAGGTAATTTCCTGTGGCATATTGAGATATTCCATACTGTTATAAGTTAACTCTTAACACTTGAAAATAGGGCCTTTCTTGATCTAATCAAGTAAAGATGAGACCATATACAATCAGAGTGGGCCCAGACCCAGTACAACTAGTATCATTTTAAGAGAAGAGACGGGAGATACAAAACAAGATGGCTGTGCGACAACTGAGGCAGGTGAGTGTTATGTGGCTATTAGCTAAGGAATGCTGAGAATTTCCAGCAACCTCTAGGAATTAGGAGAGAAGCCTGGACTAGATTATTTTCTCTTTTAAAAGGCTGTCCACCTATTAACACTTTAATTTCAGACTTCTGTCTTCCTAAAATGGGAGAATAAATTTCTACTGTTTTCAGCTACCTGGTTTGTAGTAATTTGTATGGTAGCACAAGGAAGGAACAAAATTCAATTTTTTCTTTTTTGAGACAAGGTATCACTTTGTAGTTCAGGCTGGTCCTGAGCTCAGCCTCCAACTCACATCACAGCAATCCTCCCGCCTCTGCCTCCCGAGTGCTGGGATGACAGGTGTGAGCCACCATGCCCGGCACTGTGGTACGTGGTACTGGTTGCTGCTGGGCGTGAGTCTCCACACCCACTATGGTATGTGGTTTCCGGGGATCGAACCCCGGTCCTTGCACTTGCAAGACAGGCACCGGAACCAATGAACTAAATCCTCGGCCCAAGTTGCCAACTTCTATAAACCACCCATAGCATCAGGGGAGAAGGTGGTATGAGAAGATGTACATTTTGTTTTGTCCTCAAGTTCCAGCTCATCCTCAGAGATTGAAATTTATCTTTGTTTTTCTTTCCATCTGATGGTTTGGCTAATTTACAGTGTCTTCTGGCTCAATACCTGATGCAGAGACAATAACCTTGTATAAACTATAACAGTTCTCAAAATTATATGAACTCTTATCTCCATAATAAATCCATTATTCCATTTACTTGTATCATGTGTAACCCTTTTAGAAATGTTTAACATACATATTCAAGTATGTAATTTGACTACTCTTACTATCAAAATGAATTTGACTTCATGGCTTAGTTTTCCTTCAAAAGTGTAATTATTTCATTGTATCTCCTACCATTTAAAAATCTTCCCTTTAAACATAAGTTCAGACCTTTTGTTTAGGTTATAAATTTACATGCCTAAGTTAAAAAGAAAAATCTGTTCATATGAAGCATCATGAAATTACAAGTCTGTCGAGATGTCTGATTTTATCAGTTTGGTTTCATCACTCTATGCCTTGAAGATTGTATTTTTGGTAGGAAAGAGGAGTCCATTCTAATATGTTTTTGCAGAGTTTAACAAAAAGACAATTTACATTGGAGGGTGTCAGGGTGTAGAAGTCAACAAGGAATGGGGAAACACCAAGAACTGCCCGCCGAGGAAGCCATTACCAATTCTAAGCACAAAGGAATAAGACAGAATGTTACCCCAGTCCACTGAGAATTAAATCCACTGAAGAGGCCACCAAAAAAAAAAAAAGAAGCTGCTGATCAGGCACATGCAGTCATTCCTACCCAAGGCCACAGGAGAACAGGAATACAGGGATAAATGCCCCTCTCCCTCATCACCTCCCACCTCCTTGTCTTCAGGTGATATTCTTCAAGCCTGTGTGTTGCAGTTATGACAGCTCACGTATTGGAAATGGGAAAGGACCACCTCACAGTAACAGTTATATTAAGAGGAAAAAGGCATTTAGCCCCTATCACAAGTAAGTGACTAATAATAATTCCTATGATGGTGTGCCAATCAGAAGGAGAATGTAGAACGATAAATAAAGTTTTAGCCAACATATAGCTGGAGCATGTGACTTGCAGGGTCGATAACTAGTGTCTGTTGAGAGTATCCTCCAGCCAAAGAAGACAAATCATTGAATACTCTATATTGACAAGATAATTCAACCCTCATTTGTTTAAAGAAACTGAAATTCAGAACAATTAAATTAGTTATTAGGAAGATAACTTAAATTTCTTAGTTGAGGCTTATCTTACTTTATCATGATCTTTCTGGTATTGAGGAAAATAAGTTGTACTTCCTAGTATTTTCTGAGCATGTAACAATTGTATTAACTCTTATAAAATTCTACATAGCATGATATAATACTTAGTCCATTTAGGGTAAAATATGCAAGAAAGTACACACCAAAGGAAAAGATAAAATTAATGGGCTTCACAACTTTGTATCCTGATTCCCACGAAAGATTCATTCATGGCTCACAGTCTGAGTACCAACACTTCTAAGCAATTAATTCTTCAGGTAGTTCGAATTCCAGAATTGTACTACACAGAATTCCAATGCCCAGAACATTTTTCTGTAATACTCAGAAGTCTTGACCTCTCCTTTCTCATTCTCCCTTTGTACATGATAATTGAGACATCTTCAGGTACTGAAGAGCAACGACAGCTCCTATACTACCTCTATATTCTCCAAGAGCATGACCCACCATCTGCCAACTCCTGCCTATTTCATTTAGATAAAATACATGCCAGTGAAGCCTTCCTCAAGATTCCAGACATGTCTTTGTCTCCCATCTCCTTGGCTTGCACATATAATCACTTGAAGACTCCTGTTTCTTTTCCTTAGCCGATGACTTCCTCTTCTATCAGTCCTCACTTACTCATTCTTTTGTTCTTGCATGAGCCTCAATACCTTTTAAGTGGGCCAACTGCTCCTAGATTCTTTCCAAGATTCTTTTTTTTTTCTTTGTTTTTTTTTTTAAGGTTTTTTGAGACAGGGTCTCACTTTGTGGTTCAGGCTGGCCCTGAGCTCAGTCTCAAACTCACATCACAGCAATCCTCCTGCCTCCGCCTCCCGAGTGCTGGGATTACAGGCGTGAGCCACCACACCCGGCACTGTGGTATGTGGTACTGGTTGCTGCTGGGCGTGAGTCTCCACGCCCAGTATGGTATGTGGATACTGGGGATCGAACCCTGGTCCTTGTGCTTACAAGACACGTGCCGGAACCACTGTGCTAACTCCCTGGACCGCTCTTTCCAACATTCTACCTGGTTTTCCTACCAATACTCTTTATAGAACAGAACACTCCATGAAGAAACTATAACAGCTTCATGTCAGAGCCTGATCTCCTCAGCCATGACATTCAAATTCTCCATTAACCAGCCACATATCATTTGGTCAAGGTGTTTTCATTCTCTGATTTTACCACACAGATCTTAAAGACTATGCATGATTTTGCCTTTTCTAATTACTTAGAATGTCTTCTTTTCTAGACCAAGTCCTTTATCTCAAGGCCTTTGAATCTTAGGTCTCAATAATATCTTATATTTATAGCAAAATCCATTTCTTAGTTGCACCCTACTGTGATTTGAATAACCCCTGACAGTTATGAGTGGGGTGCTTACTATATACTAGGTATCATTCTAAATGCTTTAGAACTTTATATGTATTAACTAACTCAACCAATTATATGAAGGCAGGCTCTTTTTTAGTATTTTACAGTTAAGAAAATTAAATCACTGAGAAGTTAAATAACTGTCCCCAAGTCATTAGTCTATCAAAAATAAAATATGAGTTTGAACTTGGAATTTTTCTCCAGAATCCATGATGTTAATTGCCAGGTTACTTCACATCCCGGAGAGGATTGACTTTCTGTGGCCCATTACATGCCATATCAACTGTTACACAGAACATAATAATATCTAACTACTGTTTTTCCTAATTATTTAGGGCTATGAATCCAATGCAGATTTTTGTATTAAACTACTTTGTTTTGTGAGGCTCAAGATCGAAAACTGTTACAAATTCATATAAAATCTATTCCCATTTATTTTACTAAAAACCTTTTCTGAGAAAAAGCATATCCAGGTACAATAAGTAATTTTCCCTCCAGAAAGTACTACCTCTACACTTGGTCATTTGATAGATTCCCTGTGCATCTTTCTCCCTGCTTGGGACTAATTGAACTTGAACTTGCCTAATTTTGTTCTTGTCAAACACAGTGAATAAGATGAATCTTGCTGAGTTACAGATCCATTTAAGACATCTGTTAATTTACTAAAAATGCACCACAGCCTGTGTTGTCTCTTACAAAAGTAGGATCTTGTTCATCTGTGAACACACTTCTGCTCCTTTCTCAAGGACCATATCCATGATGGCTTAGCAGCCAACGCTCAGTTCCAACTCACAGATGCAAACAAGTCATGCTCACCCTTCTTTCTTTCCCAAATACAAGGAATGTAGATTTGGGGAAATTGAGCTTATCACTTTTGAAATGATAAAAACCTCCTTTTCAGTTCACCCAGCAATGTACCTTTCTGTTCCAGAGTTTCTTATCATAATACAAATTCTGGTTTTTGTCAACCTGTGCTGGATTCTACACAAAATATATGGAAATTTTAGGATCTTAAGTGGATTCATTAGAGGAAAAATAAGACTTGAGGTAGTGTGTACATTTTAATTTGGTTTACTTCTTAACTACCTAAACCTACAAAATATAAACTTATCTGAAAGTAACCAGTTGTACCAGTGCGGACGCAAGGCAAGGAACTTCATCTTTAGTACATGAATTATCCTTGGCAGAGGCCTTCGTGTATGCAAATAGTTTGTAGTTTCAAATGTATTTCTTGGGTTTATATAATCCTTACTTTTTGAGAGTGATTTATTTAGCTTTAGAAGTATGGTATTTCAAATTACTCTTATACAATGATCTTTGTGGGCCAGGGGTTTGGCTCAGTGGTTCTGGTGTTTGCCTGGCAAGCGCATGGTCCTGAGTTCGATCTGTGGTACCACGTATTACAGTGCCTCGTGTAGTGGCATGATCCCAGCACTCGGAAGGCAGAGCTTAAGGCTAGCCTGGGTTACATAGTGAGTTCAGAGCCAGCCAGAATTACAAAGTGGGACCCTGTCTCCAAAAAAGAAAGAAAGAAAGAAAGATCTTTGCTACTCTGAGATCTGAATATTTTGTTATTGTTTGGCTGTGAAAAGTCCTATAAAAGAGGCCACTCATTACTCAGACTGATATTCCTCTACATGTTTAACTATTGTGGACTTTTCCTAGGATATTTGAGCAAAGAAATACACTCTCCTCAGCTTCCCTAGCTAGTCATAATCACCAAACATCTTCTGTTAATTAGTTCTCCTAACAATGTTGAGGCTGAAACAATTTAATACTTAAAGTCTTAATTTTTAATCAGAGCTGTATATGCTCTTTATATTATTGTCCTTTTCTTACCATAAATTACCAATTTATGAAATATTCCTTTGTAGTTAAAATTGTTTATCCTGCAGCAAAACGAAATTGTTAGTCTTACTACACTAGGCTTGAGTTATCTAACCCCCCAGATTTCTTATAGAAGAGTACTACATCTGAGACATAAGACCTTTTAAAAGGTACAAAGTGAATTCTTACTGAATATTAGAGAATAAGATACTGTATCATTATGCAATAGATGATATTTATTGTTTTTCTTCTTTTGTTTCTAGATATGTCATGAAAGTTGATTACAGTGAAGACTACTGTTACAAGACGAAAGCAGATATTGTTCCTTGGTAAATTCAAAGCATTGTTTGCATCTTGATACTTTTTATATGGCCTGGAACATTTAATCTAACATTTAATCTGGATATTAGCAAGGTCATGTGTTATTGGCAGAACATTTATAAAACCAACTGAATGATTCAAAGCAGTTCTTCACACATAGTTTTCTCCTACAATAATTTGTCCAATACTTTGCTTGTATATAATGTGAACTCTTCTGAATTATGTGTTCACAACAGATGTTTCAGCCATTGTTGAGGAAGTGCAGTGATTCTCCACTGCTGGGAGAGAGTGTCTCATGGAGAGAGACAATCTGTGTCCATAATGTATCAAATGATCTTTTGTTCACTTGCTGGCTGATAAGTGTGGTTTTCACAGATAGAAGTAGCCAAGTGAGCCAAACAGTTAAATGAAATGTTTGAGCAACTTAATAATTAGTCACTCACTTGAGTTTTAATAGAAACCCTTCTGCTGACATATAAGTACTTGGCTGCTTCCATATAGATAGCACAAAATATAGAGCTCAGTGGTATACAAAGGCAGTTTAAGCAGCAATTTAAAAATTAGATTGCCTAGGGGCCAGGGATATAGCTCAGTGGTTCTGGTGCCTGTCTTGCAAGCACAAGGGCCTGGGTTCGATCCAGGTAACCACATAACAATATTGGGCGTGGAGACTCACCCCAGCAGCAACCAGTACCACATTCCACAGTGCTGGGCGTGGTGGCTCACGCCTGTAATCCCAGCACTCGGGAGGCAGAGGCAGGAGG
>PVIR01037700.1:0-14966 GCA_004026965.1 Petromus typicus | reverse complement strand
CCAAAGGCCAAAGGCACCAGTCCTCTTCCTCCAAGGATCAGAGGCACCGGAAGCCCCGCCTCCAAGGGCCTCAAGGGGCAGCAACCCCAGCATTTCTTTTCTTTTCTTTTCTTTTTTTTTTTTTTTTTTAGACAGGGCCTCGCTTTGTAGTTCAGGCTGTCCCTGAGCTCAGCCTCAAACTCACACCACAGCAGTCCTCCTGCCTCTGCCTCCCGAGTGCTGGAATTATAGGCGTGAGCCACCACACCCGGCACTGTGGTAGGTGGTACTGGTTGCACCCAGTATTGTATGTGGTTACTGGGGATCGAACCCAGGACCTTGTGCTTGGAAGACAGGCGCTGGAACCACTGAGCTAAATCCCTGGGCCCAACCCCAGCATTTCTTCCACCTTGCATTTTACGTATCAGGATTGTTTAGATTTTTCCTTTCACATTGTAAAAGCCATAGAATCATTAATAATACTTTCGAAAATACAAAGCCATACCAACATATTGCCTATATTCCAAAGAAATGTACAAAAAGTATTTTAGTGCATCTTTGCAGTCTTGTACTATAAGTAGATAAAAACAGACCATGTGTCTTCGCTGAACTGTATGCGCACACACAGGTATCAATTCACTTTATAAGACATATGTATTTATTTTTAAATAAAATACACTTAGTCCTATTTATGTACGAAGCTTTTGAAAAGAACTGTCCAGCATGGTCTGTAGTCTACCAAGGAAGATTCACTCATACATTGGATCCTCTGTACTAACTGCAGCTTCTGTTGTCAGCTGTGTAGTACACACGCCCTCGCCTTTCATAACAAATTACATATTTCACTTTTATTGGACACTGGCGTGCGCACAGAACAATGAATAATCTGCTAAGCGTGTCCACGAATTTCCCCAAAGTGGCAAAGTGGGATAACCACCACCTCTGAGAAGAAAGCCTCCTCATCTGCCCCTCCCCATCTGTCTTCTAACCTCCCGAGTTAATGGGTATTCCAGTTTCTAACATCAAAGTTTCCTTTTGTCTGTCCCTAAACTTTACTTAAAAAAAGGTCTCCTCGTGGTTCTATTACTCTATATTGCCACTGATACAATCATCTTTTACAAAGTACTCTCAAAATGATTACTCAATTTCACTTCGGGGGATAAAAGGGAACGAACTTATCTGATTCATTTTCACCCCACTTTCTCCTGTTCTAGCGCAAAAAATAGGGAAAGCATACTCAAAGACAGCTGTGAGGATCAGTTGAGATGAGAGGTATGTAGCCTCTTCTGCAATGAACAAGCCTAGAAATTCCCCTCCGGTAGTGATATTCCTCTGTTTTTCCCACTAGGCTGAGGCACGGATTTCCAGACTACTTGCAGACCTCTGGATTTCTTTTAAAAATTCTTAGAATAGTTAACAATTTTTAATTTTTATTGTAATTACCATGAACTCAGGATGTCATCCCCACTGACTATTCCTAGCTTCTGGTAACTATTGATCACATACACACATATTTACATACACATACACACATATGTATGTACATATATGTACATATATACATATACATATACATACATAGGTATATATGTATATATATGTGCATATGTATATGTATGTGTATATATGTGTGTATATATACATATATATTTCAGATATCAGTTTTATATATATCAGTTACATTTTCTGTAACGTTATTTTTTATGAGGTCAAAAAAAGTCATTATCATTATACACCAATTATAAAGAAAAGTTCTGGTCCTGAAGGTTTTACTGTTGAACACTACAAGACATTTAGAGAAGATCTAGTGCTACCATTTTTCCAACTCTTTAATGAAATCAAAAGGGAAGAAATACTCCCATATTCATTCCTAGATGCAACCATTACTTTGATTCTGAAAGCAGAGGAAAAACCCAGTCAAAAAAGAAAACTACAGGGCAGTCTCTCTGATGAACACAGATAAAAAACTCCTCAATAAGATACTTCCGAACAGAATACAGAGAATCATCAAGAAGCTTATACACCTTGACCAAATTGGATTCATCCAATGAATGCAAGGATGGTTTAACATACCTAAATCAATAAATGTAAAACACTATATTAACAGACTCAAGGACAAAAACATATAATCATCTTAATTGATGCTGAAAAGCATTTGAAAAAGTCCGACACCCATTCATAGCTAAAACTCTACAGAAAATGGGAATAAATGGTCTTTATCTCAACCTGAAAAAGCTACCAATGAAAAAGTAACAGCCAACATCATATGAGATGGCCAAGAATTGAAACTTTTCATGCTAAGATCAAGAATACAACAGTTTATTTGTCTTTACAAAAGAAGTTGAAATTTTGATTGGAATTGTGTAGGAATCTATAGATCAATGTAGGCAAGTTGAAATATCAATAATTGAATCTTTCAGGCTGTTATTATATAGTTCTCTGTTCAATTGGAACTTTGATTTTTGTTATCAGTGTTTTATAGCTTCCAGTGTATAGTCCTAGTACATAATTCTTAAGATTTATACCTACACATTTCATAACTTTGATGCTTCTTTCAATTTTATTCTTTCTTTAAAAATCCCATTTCCAGTAGTTCATTATTCCTTTAGAAGAATATCATTGGTTTTGTACATTGGTGCAGTAGCCTGTGATCATGTTACACTGTTTTGGGGTAAATATTTTCGGAATTTTTTAGATAATCATGTTTTTAAAAAATGAATATTCCATTTTTCATTTATAGTTCATGTATACCTTTTATTTTTCTTGCTTTATTATATGTACTTGCCAAAACTTACATCATGATGTTAAATAGAAGGATAAAATCAAATATTCTGCTTTATTCTCCAATTTTGGAGTAAATATCAGTATATCACCTTTAAGTATAATGTTAGCTGTGGATTTTTCTTTAAACTTTTGTTTGGTAAGTAATCTTGATTAAGCTGAAGAACTTTTCCTCTTTTGTCTTATATCCTTAGGAAAAACTACTTTAATGAATATTACTTTAATGAATATTAATATATAGTATATATAATATAATATATTAATAAAATCTATTTTAATGAATATTACTAAATTTTATTTTTTTGAACTAATTTCATTAAGTTATTTTTCAATTGACTTAGGTTTAAAACTGTTTTTCCTTACTTTTACATATTTAAGTAAATTGTTTTTTTATTTCTAATATCTTTCTCCCCTCTCCCTCTTCCCCTCTTTTCTCCCTTTTTTTCTTTCTTTCTCTGTCCCTTCCCTTCTCTTCTCTCTTCTTGTTTACTGGATAAATGCTACCAGATGTTTTTCTTTTAATTAGTATTTCTGAAGACTCATCTTTATTTTATTTTATTTTACTTTTTACTTTGGTTTTTTTTGTTTGGACAGGGTCTCGCTTTGTAGTTCAGGCTGGCCCTAAACTTACTATGTAGCCCAAACTTGTCTCGAACTCATAGCAGTCTTTGTGCCTCTGTCTCCCAAGTGCTAGGATTACATGTGTGAGCCCCCACACTCAGCATTATTTTATCTTTTTGAGTACTGGGGACCAAATCCATTTCCAGTTGTACTTTATTTATTTATTTAATTTTGAGACAAGATGTCTTTAAGTTGTTCAGGCATGATTTAAACTTGTGATCTTCCTGCCACAGTCTCTACCAGTACTAGAATTATAATGTTCACCATTATGCTTGGCTCTACCTTTTTACTTTATTTTAAAGTTTCAATATTTATTCTATTTTTGCCTTCTAATTATTTGCTCATTAATTTTGATTATTTCATTTTTAAATAGAATTATCAAGATTATACTATATATATTTATACTATATATATTTTTTTACTATATATGTATAGTGGAAGTGAGGAATATATATATATATATAAATTATCATATACAATATATTATATATAATATATAAGGTTTTATTAATGTTAAATTATATTATTAACAATATAATATAATTAATTATTAACTAACAATATTATTATAACAATATCATCATCATAATATAATATATTACATCATATTATAATATATTATAATATATATAGTAGTTTTGCCATTTCATTTCATTTATTGATTTATTTATAGTACTGAGAATTGAATCCTGGGCCTTTGCACTAAGCTACATTCTCACTCTATTTTAATTTTTATTTTGGAAGTTGCCTAGCCTAGACTCAAATTTAAAATCTTTTTGCCTCAATGTCCCACAATGCTGAGATTACAAGTAGATACCACCACACTTGGCTTTTCATTTTATAATATATTTTTATATACTACATATAAAATACAATGTTACTAGGAATAAATTTGACGTACAAGTTTAAATACTGTATCGTTTCCCTGGTGTGGGAAACTGAAAGTGGAAGTGAGGAATGACATGTATAACCGATTTTAGGAAATTGGATTAAAATGTTCAAAGGGGAAGGGGAAAAGAGGGGGATGGAGGAAAGGAAGGAACAAGAACAGAAGTAAAAATAGAAGGAAAAATGGAAACACAACTCCTGTACAGGAACATGTATATTTAAAGTTATTATATATTCCCCTGCATCTATTTGGACAAGTTTAGCATAAAGTTTTGATTTAAAATGTTTTTTGTGTGAAACCAGGGATTGAAATCATGACCTTGTGCTTCCTTCCTTCTTTTCTTCTACCTGTTTGTTAGGGTTTTGCTTAGACAGTGATTCTCTTCACTGATTTCTATCAAGAGCACTATTTTCCTCTGCATTAGACTCTGAAAATGTTGCCTTTCTGGTGACACAGATTTACTATCTTCCTGTGATCTCTGTGGAACAAACAGGCTGTCTCTTGACTTTAGTATTGGTGGCCCAGTAGAACTCAGTCTCCAGATACAATAGCTAGCAATCAGGAAAATACAGCGTCAGTGCCCACTTGTATCTGCGGACTTATTTTTGGTGTTTTTTCTCTGGTTTCTGATTAATTAATTTCCCATGAGTTCACCTGTTTTACATTTTACTTAGAATTAATATTTTCCCTAAAAACCCATTCTACCAGAGTGCATAAATTAGAAAGTTACTCTGTCCTCTTCTCTTAACAGTATGTAAGGTTGAATTTTGCATGTTATTTATAATATTGGAGAATATTATTTTATTTTTTTGCATTGCATTATATCAGACGGATGCACTATGATTTTATTAGGAAATTGTTAGGGTTTTTATTTGCCAGATTTTCCCATGTATATTTATTTTCGTATAGATCTTTTTATGTATGTCTCTGAGTTATTTATTTAGGCTTATTCATATATATAGAATTTCTAAATTAAAAATGCTAATTTTTATAATTATTACATTGCTGTAATGAAAGAGAAACTCAAGGCACTCATAGGTAAATAGATACAACTTGAAAACATAATGTTAAGTGAAATAAGTCAAACACATAAGCTCAATTTTTAATGCTTTGCTTCCTGCGGGTCACAATACTTTACTAAAAAATTATGAGAATCACAGTTTTCAAAGTGGTATGCAACAATACCTTGTTTGCCTTTCCCCAACATCAGATCTTTTCCTTCTTCGTTAACCTGATTTGTGAGGTATGTTTTCTCAGTGTTGTTAAAATGTCCAGAATATACACGACTAATGTATATTCCTGCTGTTATTTGTCCCTTGTCTCCACACTGGTTTTTCCAGCTGGGAAGCCTCTGTGCTTGACATCTCTAGCTTAACATGAGTGTATGGTAAAGTGAACATTTGGTCTAAATTATGGAATCACTTGAGATCCCTTAAGATGAGCACTTGCATTTGCCAGGAATTGAGTTGGCTGGTTCCGATTTTGTCAGATCACTGTGGTAACTGAGTTCGTTGACTGTCACACAGTTGAGGAAAATAGGGCTCACGGTCCAAACTGACATGTGCAGTTCACTTAATGAGAAGTTCAAACTTGTATCTTTGCACTTGAGAAAGCGCTACTTTTGATAATCCTCAGCTGACAGTTTTCCTTCTGACACCAGACATCAAGTTGTTGAGGTTTGTTGGTGTTAGAGTCTGTATTTGAGATTAAGGGAAAGATTTGTGAAACTGGACAAAAAAGAGTAAAATGTTAAGTTGCTGAAGAGCACAAAACAGTTGACGAGGTCTTGTATTCCATGAATAATTATAGGAAAATGAGACATTACCTGACTGTGCAGGTTGTACATGGTACAAGTCCAGAGTGGTCACTGTTTACAGCATAACATGAATGGCATCCTAGAAACAATGTAGTCATAACTACATGTGACAACTTATTTGTGTAGATTTAATTTGTACAGTCATGCATAGTTTTTGAAAACAGGTTAATGTAAGCTGGAAACAGCATAAATGATGCTGCTTTGGAAACCTCTTGAGTGTTTTGTTCATTTGATTTTGCTTTTAATTGTCAAAACAACTGATACAAAAAACTGGTGTTCCAAAAGTCAGTGCTCCAGGATACATGAAATTATATTATGGGCAAACTATTTAAAGCAAGGTTGTACCTGTAGAAATGGAGTTATAACACTCTCTGTTGGTGTGTGTAAAGACTTCTGATGCACCCAAAGAGAGTAGGACATGTTATTACAAATACCAGGGAAATGCAATATAGATTCTTTAACACCTTTAACACAGGTAGAGCAGTTTCCTGGTGAGTGAGTGAATACAAAGTTCTCAAATAGATGGGAGAGTGACCACAGGGTTAGAAATGAACATTTTCCAGAAAGCAGGCATTTGAGAGACCATTTATCTTGCAATGTCCAATTGTGACTATTTGGTCGAAGTTACTCAGCAGGAATTTAGGAGAAAGGATTAAAGTCAGCGTGACCCTAACTGAGACTGTCTGCTCAGGCTCCTGTGAGTGGCTGAAGCTAAAAGATCACATCATATGGACATCACAGTGTTTTGCTTTTGGTTAACCTGCTTTGCTTTCATTCTACCTGGATGGTTAAGTGCATCTTATATTTTAACATTTTATACACCTCAATCAATGTCACAGTAGTAGCATATCCCAGTACTAGGAAGAATGCTGGGTCTAGAGCCAAAAGTTTGGAGTTGAGTTCTTCTGAAGGCAAACAGTCTTTGGTCACTTCTAGCATTTAGGCTTTGAAGCCATTGATTACTAAGATGATTTTTCTTCCCTAAAACTATTTACCCAAATGTTCTTTAGAATGAAGAAGCTATTGAGTTAGGATTGAAATATTATTGTGTAGGAGAGAGGTAAAAGAAATACTTTGTATGTAAATTTTTAAGTAGAAAAACCTACCCAAGTGTATCACATGATTATAATATGAGCTCTATTTGTTGTTTAGCATATTTTATAACATGAATGTTACATGAAATAGTAAATAAAATAATTTCATAGGAAAGCCATGAAGATTAATGCTGTCTTCCATAAATCGGATATTTTAAAATCAAAGTTGTTTTTAAAATCTTTATGAAGTTTGGTAAACTGATAGTGGAAAATTCAAGAACATGATTTTCCCTATGTGGAATAAGCTTAGCTATGATTTGCTTTTAAAATGCAAAAGCAATTTTCTGTTTGTCCATACAAATACACAGTGTATAAGGAAGGCTACTGATCTGGAGTTACAGGAAAAGCATAATAAACTGATAACTCTGACATTGTTGAGCAAGTTCAGGGCCTTTCCATACGGATTCGGGCTCAGGCTTTCCCTTTTACTTCTGTGTTCTTTACTACAGCGTGGGTGTCTCATGAAGTCTTGGGAGGTAGTTTTTTCACTGTAGGGATACCTATGCCTGATCAGGTAACTATTGGTTCCTGTTAGGAAATGAGCATAATTTAACTTTACGTTTTTTCCTCATATTTTAGTACCTCTTTTTCACTTTCTATACTATCTCTGGTAACCTCATTTAGATCTATCACGGCTAAGAAATTATATTTTGAAATTATATTCCTTAGACCAACAAAGGTAATATTGGGTTTTTTTCAAAACAAAATTCAGAAGGTGAACCAAATGAAAATAAAAATGGACATGCTTATAGAATACTGATTTCTGAATATTAAAGATTATATTACCTCTCTTCTATCTGCCTCATCTTAATTTGAGACAAACTACTTACAGGTCTATTCTGAACTAGATTTGAAAAGGTAAGGCTATCAAGTGAAGCAAATTATATTGGTCAACTTCTCCACTGCTGGAACAAAACATCTGATATCCTAAACTTAAAGGAAAAGTCACACACACACACACACACACACACACACACACACACGTATAATGATTGCACTCAACAATGAAAATTTGTACCAGTATATGACGCAACTCAATTCTCATTTTTTTTCCCACAGCCCTACCCACCCTTCCACCCCCTCCTCCTATATGCATAAACTTTGTTTCCTTTCTTTTTTGTTATAATCTCATTATTTTTCCCCCTTCACCACATTTCGCTTTGAGTATTTTCTATTAAAATGGTATATTATTGCTTAGAGGTTTCAGGGCACAGTGAGTTAGTTCTCAAGAAAAAAGATAATGGAAGAAGAGTAGGGCAGAACAAGACCACCTGACTCAGGGTGATCAAGAAGCACAGCAGCAGGTTGAAAGAGCCAGAGAGAAAAAGGTCAGGGACCAGACATGCTCCCCAAGGTCACACCTTCATGACACATGTACTCCAAATGTATCCCACCTCTGAGTAGCCCATTCAGGATGAACTCATAAATAGGTCAGGCCCCTGATAAGGGAGGTGTCTTTTCAACACAGTCATCTCTCCAGGAGTCTCTTAATCCACTCAAATTGACAATGAAGATTAGCTGGCAAAGACAAGCTACACCTTTCCTTTCTAATTTTGAATATGTTTCCTCTAAAGAACACAGTTCTTTAGAGAACTTTAGAGTTCTTTAGAGACCACAGCCCTTGGTTGTCTCTTGTGTACTCCCTCTTCAAAGCCTTGATGGTCTTTCAGTCTTGTGCTGACCCCTGTCTTGTTACCTATACTGACATTTTGCAAGTGAGTGGTGTTCTGATGGTGAACTGGCTCTCAGGAAGTCACTCACTCATTCAACGATCAATGAACAAATAAATACATAGGGAGCAATGACTTATTTGTAAATTTCCATAAAATCATGTTTACCCAAATCTCGCTGCACATAAAATAATGTTTATCCAAATCTCATTGCACCAGGTGATCCCATTCAATTAGCATATAAAACTAGCAATCACACTAGGTGATCCTAGGGGATCACATGCATGCAATTCAACAGGATTGAAACTGCACTACACATTAGGAGAAGTACCATCTGCTGCATTTACTCATGTTTTCCTTTTGGTACGTGAGAAGAGCAGAGTGAGAGTTCTTGGAGAGAATTTTCACAAAAATGGTTTATCCTGAAGTGAAGAAAAGTTGAATATATTCCAGTG
Source organism: Petromus typicus (assembly GCA_004026965.1). Lineage (NCBI taxonomy): Eukaryota > Metazoa > Chordata > Mammalia > Rodentia > Petromuridae > Petromus > Petromus typicus. The sequence goes on along the minus strand of PVIR01037700.1, from coordinate 5,661 downwards.
TTCATGTATTATTTTTTGCTAATTGTTTACAGATGAGTCTTTGCATTAAGAAGTAGCAGGTGTACCAAAAAAATCACTATCAATGGGATACAAAGGGTCTTGTACAATTTGGAGGAGAGCATGTTATCTTCTAGGGGCATGTCTAATTCCATGGTATGTGGGCACCTCCAGTTGCTAACTCTTCCTTCATCTTCTTGCTGCATATCTGTATCTTTATTTTTGAGTTACCATTTCTCTGCTTAGTGTTATAGTATGTGCTGTTAAACTAGGCAGAGAGTTAAATGACCTTCAGATTTTTTGAGAGGTAATCAACAACCATTTCCACTATAGTCAAGCTTAGATGCATTTGGTAGGGGACTATCTGAGAAATATGATTGTTTTCTACTTTTTAAGATCTTTAAATAGGGACCAGAATGCTTGGCTTGTGGCTAAAAACATGACAACTAAGAGCGCTTTCAAGTCCACTATCCCATTACTATTTGATCTTGTTCAAGTCACTGGACTATGAACCTCTAGTTCCTTAACAGAAAACAAGGAGGAGAAGTTTGGACGTGGACTTGAACAGGTAAGTACTTTCCTATTAACTCTCTAAGTGGGAATTCCTATAAAAGGACTTTTTATGTAATGGTTTGGTGGACATGAGAATTGGTGAGATATATCTAGCTAAGAAATAGTGACTTGAAATGATTTTTTCTTGCTAAGTTCACAGCTGGGATTTAAAAGATATAATTACAGGATGTGCAGTATAATTTAAATTATAGCAGAACAGGGAACAATATTTGGTGTAAGTTTGTTCCATGTAATATTTGAGACATGCTTGCACTAAAAATCGTTCACTGATTTTAATGAACTTAAAATTTGACTTGCCATCCTGTATTTTACCTGGAAATCCTACATATCCAAGGTTGACCTATTTTTCTCTCAACAAGTTGGGCTAGACAAGTAGGGCAGCAGTTCATAAAGACAGAGTTTGGTTGGTCTGTGGTAACTATGCAGCATGAGGTGGGAAAGGTATCACTTTTTCTTTTTTTACTCTGTTTGTAATACCACTTCTATGATTAAAAAAACATTGTGATGTTTTAGTAGTGACATAAGAAGTCACCAGGCTAATCCTTGAATAGACTTGAAGACTAGTGGAGTTGTAGATAGGATAGATAAGTTATTAGAAGGAAAAGATAAAGGAAAAGATATTGGGACGGTATTTAAAGCAGGGAATGCTAAAATTGATTCCTGTTTGAGAATTAAGTTAAATAATTTTTCAGTTTGTATGCTGTTTTCAGTATTTTATGCATAAAATACTGATTTTCAGCTGTTTATGAAAGTGATGGTCATGCAGTTTTACAGAAGATTATTGTATTAACTTCTTTTATTAATGTAATCCTATAAGTAGATAAAGTTTGTTAGTGTTATAACTAGATAGCTTGAGCATGCATGAACATTTTACCAATGTTGAAATTTAGACTGTCAACTCACTAGATTGTCCACTATTACTGAGGGTGAGAGAGAAGTGCCCCTTCTCCTAGTCAGTCTTAAAACATAGCCAGGGGTCCATATTTTTGCTTTCTGGTTCCTATACCAGAAAATCAGTATGCTTGATTCTTGGATTTAAAGTCAACACACTTATTTATCTAAGGTGAACATAGATGCACATTTATTTGAAAATAAAAGGCATATAAAACAAACACATTGATACTAAATACTTGTTGACAGTTTTGTTTTTATTAACTGAAAACTGTTCTTTTAGTACTTACTTGGCCTTCATATAATGTTATTAAGAGGGAAAAACATGCTAACCGGAAATCATGATTCAGCACACATGCAAATTAAGCAATAAAACGGGGGACGCTGAGCATCCACCTGAAGGGCATGTAACCTGTGGGAAGGCAGGTAATGGAAAGGTTTCATACCGGTGATAACCTCTCTAAATCAAGACAGGAAATCACACGAGGTTACATGGAGGAAGATGGCAGGCAGGCAGGAGCAGTGCACCCTGAGCTGTCAACACATGTTACAGACTGAAAAGAGCAAGAGCACGGGCACTTGGGTGGGACTTTAATGAGCTCAGTTTGATGTGAATAGGTGGGCAGGGAGTTAGCACTGACAAGTGATGAGGGATAGGGTCAAGAGGGATTGGACTATGATGGTCCTGGATGTCATGCTCAGAAAGGTAGAAATTCCTGAGCAATGTGGTAAAGTATTGCAGTATTTGAGCAAAGAGAGAGTTATGTTTTAGAACTCACTGTGGTGCGGGTAGTTTGGAAGATGGGTAAAATAGAAGGCTGAGGAACAATCTGAAAGCTATGCTGGTAACCTAGGAGAACAATGGAGGTGAGGTGACTCAGGCAGTGGGTCTGGAGAGATGCAGACAGGTTCAAGGCACAATGAAGAGAAAGCATTATACAGATTTGATGCTTAATTCAAGATGATATCAGAAAAATATTATGTATATATACATAATATAGTATAATATACATACATACATACATATATACATGTATGCATGTTTCTGTTTTAGAAATTGGGGGAATTTAGAATGTCATTTCCTAAACCAGGGAAATTCACAGGGAACCAAGAGAGAGTAATAGATGAGTTTGCATCTATTATTACAAGTTAGAGGGGTACCTGCTGAATTATACTTTTACCATTGGAATTTTAAGATTTTATATCCTAGTTGAAAAATCTCATAGCAGTTGTTTGTATGGAACTGATTTTTAGCATGGGAATTTGCGCTATAATTCTGGGGAATTTTAACACATAAACCAGACATGAGTCTCAAATGTTTATAACTAGACGGTCCAAAAAGCTTCAGGCACCATAGGTGGAGATCACTGGTGGCTTAGTGAGGACAATTTTAGTGGGTTGGGCATAGAGTGAGACACAGACATTAAGAGCATGGTGATGAGCCTTGCACAGAAGGAGAAACAATGAAGAAATCCTCGAGACACTGTGTTGCTCTCAGTGGAAATGTGGATCTGAGTCTGAAAGTGACAGTCAAGAGATGAGGCAGGAAGTGTGAGCAGGAGAACATTTGAAACTGCCAGTCTGAGGAGGAGAGGTAGAGGTGTCTAGTGAAGTGGTGTTTTGCTGAGCAGTGGTGAGTATCACTGAGCTGGGGGTTGATCTGTATAGTCTGTGCTTCTTCTCATCCCAGTTCAGAAGTGCAGATGCACAGGCTGTAAAAGCGAGGCTGAGATGTGCTGGTGCTGGAGAAGGACTTTGCTCCTTCATCAAAGAACACAGAGAGCTGCACACAGAAGATCAGTGGAGTGACATGGAAAAAGGAAGAACTTCACATCTTGAGATAAGATGCCCTCAGCAGAATTTTGGTTTGTAGAAATACGTGTTTGAAAGACTTTCGTAGGAAGTTTTCTTGCTTATTCCACCTTCTGGCTGATCTGGGATGAGCAGTGCTTCTTCATCATGCCTTTCCTCCATGGTGTCTCCACTGGGGAGCCAGACATTCAGAGTGAAACCTCCAAAATCAGAGACATAATAAACCTTGCTTTTTTAAAGTTGTTTTCCTCAGAGTTTTAGTCACAGTTATGAAATGCTGACTAAAATTGTGTCTCACTCCATGAAGATTTCTCTAAGAACTTTTTTTTTTTTTTTGAGACAGAGTCTCACTTGTAGTTTAGACTGGCCCTGAACTTACTGTGTAGCCCAGGCCAGCCTTGAACTCATAGTAATCCTCCTGCCTCTGCCTTCTGAGTGCTGAGATTACAGGTATGAGCCACCATACCCTAGAGTAGTGTGTGGTACTGATTGCTGGTGGGTGTGAGTCTCAACACCCGACATTGTGTTGTGTGGCTACCTGGGACCGAACTAGGGACCCTGTACTTGCAAAGCAGGCACTGAAACCACTGAGCTAAATCCTCAGCCCAAGAGCTTTGACATTCTCTAAATATCCCCTGTTCTGCTCTGATGTGTTTTCTGTTCTGTATGGTCCATTGTCTGTATCTTAGTGGAAATTTTCCTGATTGTCATAGGCACTTTCTCATCATAAGGACAGAACACACAGCATCTGTGATTTAAAGAAAGAAATTTTGCCTCACAGTTTTAGTGAGTTCAGTACGTAGTTGGCTAGAAGCAAGGTTCAAACAGCAGAGTGAAAGAACATGGTGGGGGAGACTGTTCAGCCCATGACTGTTAGAAATCAGAAAGAAAGGAGAGGATCCAGGGACAATATCTACTTCCAGGTCATGCATCCAGTATCACCTGAGGCCACCTGAGAAACATTCTTAGAATTAGTTGAGATTTAAAACCTTATGTTGAGTTCTGCTAAGAAGTTAGGGAGCTTGACTTCTGGAGTCCACTGATACAATCCTGCCAGGAGAGAGTAGCATCTTGGTTCTCTCTAATAAGCCTTCATTGCTATATGTCTATGTAGAGTGAATATGTATATGTGTATGTGCTTCTTCGTATCTTTCTTGAGTATAGAAAAGGCAGGAGGTGATTGAAGGCATATTAGTGTTTCCATCATGAAAACAAAATACTCAACTCTCACAATTGAAGGGAGGAGAGGTTTAAATCAGTTCACAGTTTTGGGGATTTAGTCCATGATCAAATGGCTCCAAGGCAGAAACACACATTAAATGTGTGGTGCAGAAAGATTGCTCATTTCATGGCAAACAGAAAGCATAGAGGAGAAGACTGCTGGAGAGGAATGCACTGGGGACCATGGACAGTACTCAAGATGATGTCTCAGAGTCTCAGCCACACACTTAGGAACATGCTCTAGGCTAAGGATTTCTTAACCCAACAAAGCTGACAAATAGAATTCATGGTCAGAGAAGGGAGAAACAGTTTGTGGGTTTTTTAAATAGAGAAATGAGATAAAACAGGACATGGATAAGAAATAATTGAGAGACGAAATATGGGAAATAGAAAAGTGATGAGAATTAATATGATCAATTTTACAGTTTTGTCTAGAGTTACTCCCTGTGCTTCATACATTAGGGAAAAATCGTGTAAAATCCTAAAGGTCAAACTTGGTTTAATATTTTGCAGGTTTTAGAGTTTGCAGATATTTCTGGTTTAGGCTGCACAATAATATAAATTTCACAGAGACTGAAGCTTAAACTAAATAACTTCCTAAAGTCCTGGGGAGGCAGAATAGAAATTAGAATGCATATTTTCTGATTCTACATGATACCCTCTGAATGAAATACTTATTAGAATAGTCTAATGATAACGAGAGTTACAAGTGGTTATTTCCTGTAGTTTTCCCTTTCTATTTTCCTTAAACTTTAAAAATCTTGGGGTCAGTGTCATCTTATTTGTCATTACATTTTTGCAAATGGTTATTTTAATTTAGAAAGAGGGAGAGAAGGAGAGACAGACACAAAGACAGAAAAAGAGGGGAAAAGCAGAAAACTTTTCAGTGAAGTACTTAGAAATTCATATGAACACCTTTTTCAGTTACACGTAGGCTTTTAATTTTTATTTTAGATAGTGGTTTTCTAGGGTGCAGATGCCATATCTTATTCTTAGCTTTGTCACTGAGTCATCCTCTGCCCTCGAACACCCCATTTAACATGTTGTAACCTAGTAAGATTTCCATGTCTCAAAACTAGATTATGTTTGGAAAGAGACAACTTCAGTTTCCCTTGTTGTGATGTTCCCCTGTGTTCTTAAAGTACTTGAGATCCTAGGTGTCCCGCC
>PVIR01037699.1:0-14979 GCA_004026965.1 Petromus typicus | reverse complement strand
AGACATAAGAAGAGGAGGACGCAGTTGTCAGTAGCACCACACACAGATGCATGGAGAGGAGGTGGCTGGAGAGTCCCCTGATTACGGGTTTCCAGCAGCCATGACCATGAGCTCCCAAAACAGAGATTGGTGGATGAGTCCAAGGACCACAGTGCTCAAAGCCTACACTATCAATAACAGATGTACTCAGTCTTCTGGGAATATATTAGAAAATTTTCTACTTGTACAACCCATTTTGTGACTTTCAGACCCCTTAGCCATGTAATGACAATACTGTCAACATTAGTTCTCTCTAATACACAAAGTACACTTAGATGTTCTACTATAACTTCTCCTATGATGTAAAAAAGGCATTTAATAAATCAGCAGAATATCATCATGTCTGTGCTACTTGGAAAGATCAAGAAGAAAGAGGGGAATAATATCCCATGTTCTTCAAAGAAAGGCTGGATCTCAGTAATATTCTCAGAAGCTGACGGCATCAGAGCGAGCAGCTGGGGCAGCCCAGGCTCTCACTTCTGCTTCCTGGGTGGTTTTTGTCATGGCGTGTATCACTGTGGGCCAACTATAATACTGCTGACAGTAATAAGTTCCTACATCTTCGGCCTCCATACCACTGATGGTGAGAGTGAAATCTGTCCCAGATCCACTGCCCCTGAACCTCTGTGGAATCCCAGAGTTTAAGTTAGATGCATGATAGATCAGAAGTTTGGGCGCTTTCCCTGGTTTCTGTTGATACCAGGCTAAGTTACTACTTATGCTCTGACTGGCTTTGCATTTGATGGTAACAGTGTCTCCTACGGATACAGCATGAGAGGATGGAGACTGGGTCATCTGGATGTCACATCTGGAACCTGAAATTAGAAACATAAAAGTAAAAATCCATCAGATTAATCATGTGAGAATTTTCTGAATAGCCACCACAAGTCTTGCTGGAATGTGTAACACAGCACTGTGCTCCTCACCTGAGATCCAGAGCAGCAGGAGCCCCAGGAGCTGAGCAGGGACCCTCATGTCTGTGCTGTGTCCTGACTGGGACTGAGTCCTGCACAGGGTGTGAGCACCTGTTAAAGCCTGTACTCTGGACACATGCAAATCAGCAGGGCTGAGAGGGGCTGGCACAGCTGCAGGACTGTCTCATCTTAGTCACCCAGCACTGTATCAGTGTCCTCAGCTGTCCCCAAGTCAGACCAAGAGAGAACAGGTCAGCCTGCAGAAAATGTCTTTCTCTGAGGGAAGTTTTGTTACAGTAAACATGTGGGAAAAATTATCAGCTCTCAGAGTGAATCTAGGCTTAGACTTATAAACAAGTTTATAAATATAGTAAGATCATGTAAAATACTCCTGTTTGGAAGTAATAGAAGATAATTATGTCAGTTAAAGCTTCAACTTGCTAATAATTGTGTCTGTTAGATGAAGGAAAATATTTTGTGTTCTATCCAAGACATTTCCTTGGCTAAAGAATTGTTTTATTTTAGAAAATTAGTTGTGCTTCTCACATACTACTTAGATTTATTCAGAATCATGTTGTGGTCCTGTGGGCCATCGCATTTCTCTGCTTAGTGTCAACTCACCTAGCGCAGGTATATAGGGAGAATGAGCTGCTTCTTCAGTGGCTATTTCCTCACAGACCCAATATTATTCACACTGTAATCATGGCTACAACAAGGGAATAAATGGATTCACATTCTTATTTGTTGAGGGGGCATCCTCCCACTTTCCCTCAGTTTTCCTTTCTTCTGACAGTGTTCTCTCAGTTCATTATCATGAAATTCTGACCAATGGTTCAGACCTGACAACTACAACTTTTTCCTCCAATAATAAGAGTCTGATGAAGTGACTCTTACATTAGTCCAGATTCTCTAAGCTCAGTTTTTTCCAGAAAGCATCCCAAGAACCCATCACCTAGGACATTCCCTGGGGTGTGACTCTGGCCAGCACATCCCTGGAGCCTCCAGAGCAACTCTTCTGTACCTGCAGCTTTCTAGAGAGCAGGTAAAGATGGATCCCGGGGTGAGGTCACCTCGCAGACCTTAGGGGAGGGCTGCTCTTGGGTGCACCCTCTGGTACCAGAGCCTGCGGACAACAAAACTGAACCCGAATCCTGTTAGGATATAGAAAGACAACATAAGATAAAAGAGAGATGTAACAAAAGATGGGATCAGGAGGGTCTCAGTACACTGAAGGTTGAAGACCTCGAGTTTATTTTCAATGCTCTTTTTATAATACTTTTACTATAATGTATATGTACAAAAGATTACAGTCAGTGGTTAAAGATTTACAGAGATTACAATAAGTAAGTGGCTTGGTGTCAGTCTGCTTAATGTCTACACTCTAAACAAAGATGGGAAATCAAGGCACAAGAGAACATTTCAGCAGAAAATATTAATGATTTTTTAAAATGGTACTGCTTGACTGATACTTTGTCAGTTGTTCAGAACAGTTTCTATTCCTCTTATGTTCTTTCCATCTTGCTGTCATCAATCAATTGTACCTCGAAAGCTTAGGGTCTCATTACATTTCCTTGAGAAAAGGATGCAGAGGGATGGGGAAGAAGTCAGTGCAGAGCCCAGAGTAGTTCGCCTGGCTCCAGCATGCTTGTGACAAGTGGCAAGTACCCACGGCAGCTCCAGATCAGAGCAGACCCACAGTCTAATTCAGGGCAGCACCATACAGTGCAGACCCCTGACTCAGGAAATCCACGAGGCTGAGGACTAAAGTCCGTGATTCAAATATCTCACACTAAACTGCTTCCCACACTCTGCCTCATTAATCTTGACTCTTTGTCCATGGGTGAGGAGAACATCACCATAGCTAATATGAGTAAGTAGGTATTTCTGTTGTGAGCTGTTTTCATGTGGAGTACACCCTCCCATGTGAGGCACATGAGTATCACATAGCTATATGGTTAGTTTGTTGATGATCCTGTATAGTCTTACTTAACAGTTTTACTGTGTGCATCTGCAAAATGTTCCATAAAGATTCCTTACACAAGATATCCTCACCTGGAATTTCATTTTATTATTTGTTTAGTTTTTGATGAATTACCAGACTAACTTGTAGTAAAATCTCAATGTAGTTTCAATTTGCATTTCTCTAATGACAAATGTTGTGAACATATTTACAAACATTTCTTGATTTGAGATAATTTGCCCTATTTTCCTTTTGCCTGCCAAGTTAAGAAGGACTAACCTTTTTTTTGAGTGCTCTGATTGCAGGTGTGAGTCACCACCCCTGGCATTTGTGGTGTGTGGTCACCAGGGATTGTACCCAGGCCCTTGCACTTGCAAGGCAGGCAGCAGAACCACTGACCTAAATCCCCAGCACAGGAGTAACCTTCATTGCACTGTCCTAGGAGATGTTACTCTACCATGGGAGCACTGTGATTATGAGAGTGCATTCCCACACAGCTGGAAATTACACAGCTTTTTGTGTGCTTTTCTGTTTCCCAAGGGAGGTCACATTGCTCTTCCAACTGTGGGACATATTCTGGCACTCCATACTTCTGCACATAGCCTGGTCCCTAACCGAGAAACCTGTGTAAATGGAGAACAAGTCTTTGCCTATCTAAGGTCCATGTAGGTATAATGTGTAAGCAGGAAGGACAGGAGCAATTTCCAGCCACCACGGAAGCTTAACAGGAGAAAGCACCATATTAAAGCACTTGGACCTATGGGAACTGAGCAAGAAGTTTTGAATTTTCCAAATACAAAAGGATGAGAAGATTACAGAGAAAATTCCAAGAAAAGTTCTGACAGATGGTTAGGAACATGCAATACTTTGGATTTCATCACAAAATTCATGTATTGTAAACTCAACACACAAATCTGAGTGATAATGGCACGTGATGGGATAAGACAGTGAGAGTCAGATGAGATAACAAGCCTGAAGCCCCTATGCTGACATTGGAAGAGGAGGAGAGAACTGAGCTGGAAGTTTATCTGCATGTTAGATGCTCCACCATGTTACCAAGAAGCACAAAAGTCCTCCTCAGGTGCCAAATAAATACTAACCCCAAGTGTTGGAGTTTGCAACATGCACAAATGTAAAATTAAATTCCTTGTCTTTAAAACTCCTCCTGCTGTTCTTTGATTAAATTTGTTTCCCTCAACTGAAGCACAAAGCAGCAGGTCCCCAGCAGCTGGGACACTGGCGATACATTGCTGACTCACGACTATCAGATATTTGACTTGTTGAAGTTATTCAATTATAACTGTATGTAGTTTTATGTAGTTGTATGTAGTTTACGGCAGAATAATAGAAAACTGCAAATGCAGTTTTTCATGAATAGTAAAATAAGACTGTAAACTGAAAAATATAAAAACATGGATCTGAAATGAATCAAGTAATGCAAAGGGGCTGTATTGAGTGTTTGAGCTGCTCCACAATGAGTCAGAAGACTGAAAGAGGCCACACTCAGGATGGGCCTGGTCCCTCCAAGATGTCCTCTGTGTGCAGCTTTGTTCCAGGTTCCACTCTACCAATGAGATCAGAACATGTAAAAAATTAAAAAGAATGAAGACCTTGGCCACAATGATGGAAAATATTGTAGAGAAAAGACACATATATTGAATAACCAGAAGGAAATTATGGATTTAGAACTGATATCCTGGGAGAGCAACTCAAAAGTAGAAACATCTGTGTCAAATAATCAAACATCTATGTTGCAATTCTTAGAGCTTTAGAAAGCTATAGAAGATTTTTGAGACCTCAAATAGGCCTGGAGAAAATGAAGCACCAGGGCGAGAATATGATCCTGTATGGAAAAGATAAAACAACGTTTACCACCCAAACTTGTCTTTAAAGTGACAGGGAAAACTTTGATTTAAGTTTAAAATGTTTCTTTGGTCAGGAGGTTACTATTGAATTTATACAAGGCCTTGACAAATAGTACCTCTGAGGCTTTGATTTAGTAAACCAAACATAACATGAAAAATCCTACTGTGAGCCAAACATGAACACATCAGTTTAGAACTTTCCCTTTCATACTTAGAGCCCTTCTGCAATACAAGTGTAAACAGTGATGCCAAAAAAAGACACACCTGTGAGACTCAGCCTCAGTGAGGATTTTGTTCAGAGCTATATCAAGGTGGGAAGAAGCTCTTTATTCTCCTGACAGTAATATGTGTGGCATCCTCGGCCTCCACAAGGTGAATGGTGAGGGTGAAGTCTGTCCTGGACCCAGTGCCACTGAACTGCTCTGGAATCCCAATGGCTCCATTGGATGCCCAAGAGATCAGCAGTTTGGGAAGTTGTCCTAGTTTCTGTTGATATCAGTGCACAAAATCTACAGTACTGATCTCTTTGATATCCTCCTGACGTTCACTAACACTCTGGCAGGCCCTGCAGGAGATGGTGGCCTTCGGTCCTGGAGACACTGTCAGTCAGGCTGGAGCCTGAATCCACAAACTGTCCCCAGTGGAGCCTGGAATGATAAACACACACAACTGATTATAACAGATTCACTGAGATATTCCAAAGTAGCGTAACTCTATCGGGGACATCTATCACCACAGACACAGGAACCACTGAGTAATCAGAAACTCTAGAGAATTTTGAAACTTGAAATCTGCCAAAAATGCTTTAGTTTCACTCATAAGCAAAAACTTAGATATACAGAAAATATTAATGGCCTTGGTTAGCCTGACCAATACTCCTGATTCCTCATTTACTCGGAAATATGCGCACCAGGAACAGTAGGAGGTGAGCTCTGGACCCCATCTCTGAGAGCTGGGCCTGTGAACTGATCTGTAAGGTCCCTGGAAGCTGCCTCTTAAGATGCTCTCAGCAGCCTGGACTGTGAGTGAACGTGCAAATCAGCTCAGGAAAGTCTGCTCTCGCTTCACCCAGAGGGAATCAAGGTTTGTAAAATGGTTCTAGTGTCTGTGAAGCATTTTTCTGAAAAATTTATGACCTGTTCCATTGAATCCTGGTCTCCTGATTGCTCTGAGCTGATGTTTGTGAGACTGTGCTGTGACTGCTTTGCTGTGAGGTTATAACTTCTGTCAGGAATTTTTGATCCCTTAAATTTAAATTTCACATGAGTCACTTCACCCAATAATAATTCAGGAAGGGAAAGCAATAGTTTTGTTAAAGTTTAAAATGTGTCACTTAGTTCTTATAGAAAGAGAAAGAGGCCCAGAAAATAATTGTCTTTGAATCAAACCTATCAGTGTCACACATGGAGCGCAGGTGACAGCTGAGAACCTACACTAGTCAGTGAACAGCTTCAGGGTAGATGAAATGTGTCTGTCCATCTTCTCAGTCCTAAAACCCATAAAGTGTCCAACACTTATTCTCAAAGGCAGCACAGACATTCCGCTCTGTCTTGGTGTCAGGGGGGGGACACTCAATCCTCATTTTACCACTAATTCATAATTCTTGCTATTTTAAGCTCAAGATAAGGAATTCTGTGTTCTATGATAGCAGGATACATTTTCCCCAAACCAATAATAAAGTTTAAAATAATAATAATAATAAAGTTGATGTAATCAGAGTCAGATTGACTTTAGACTATGATATCATTAGAGTGGTTTTAATACAAAAGTATTTTTTAGAGGCTGAGAGTTCAAGGAATAAACAGAAAATGAAAGCTAGGAAGGTGTTTTATTTCAGATATACCTTTTTGAATATTTGTGTGTGTTATTACAGAATTTTAGAAACTATTAAAGTGAGGGAAATTGATCATTTCTTAAATATAAAAGACAAAGTAGTCCATTGTCATATATTTTACATATATTTTACATATATAATATTTTACATATATTATACTATACACATCATTGATGTGTATACTATACACATCATTATATAGCCAACAAAATCTATGCTGGAATATCTAAAGCAAATCACAGTGAGCTCCAAGTGCAGCAAAAGCCCTTGGTGACCCTTCACCCACAGCACCAGGGCTGGTTTCATGGTTCCCTTCATCCAGCCTCCAGCTCAGTGGTCTAGCATGTTGGACAGAGCTTCACGTGTCCTTATAATCTCCTCGCCACTGACCACGAGAAGGTGGGTGGTTTTCTGCCTTCCTGCTTCCCACAAGGCAAGCTCAGTCCCTCAGTGTCATGATTCCAACTCAAAACCCCGATCAGCAAGTTTTGATGTTCTTCCTTATCACTTAGTCTCCTTCTCCATAGTACTGGCATTGGAGATATTAACAGGGGTGTATTTGAGTGAAAACTTTGCAAAATGCTAAGGAATATCATAAATCTGAGTGTGAAGTTGTTTGACAAAGTGGTCTTAACTCCTGAATTTCACAAATAATCCTAGTTCCATCTAAAGGAGCTGAATGAGACTCAAGTTACAACAGGAAGGTGGAAGATCTGTAAAAAGACACAGGTAGTGAAGAGAGCAATCCAGAGAGAGACCATGATATTTATCACTGGAAATGCTGTTGGACTGGTCTGCACAGCCTTTTGAATTACACAGATCTCTACAACTTTCCCCATGTACTGGACAAAGAATTACAAAGTTTAATGTTCGCCACTTTGGTCTTTATTTAATGCACTATTCCTTTCTCTTTGTCTTTTCTCCTTTCTTTTTATTTTTTAGTGGGACTCGGTACTTGTGAGGCAAGCATCATACCACTGAGCTAAATTTCTGGTCCTCTTATTCCTTTCTATTGCAGTATTTCTACCTTGTGCAATGAGACTATTCATTACGTGCAACTGTGCATTTGAAATATTCACCTAGATTGTATTTTTAGAAGAACTCTGACCTACAGCTTTGCCTGGCATCTCACAAAACACTCTGGGCCTGGGCTTTTCAGCCCTGTTGAGACAGTTGACTGCTAAACATGAGATACATGAATTTTGCATAATGAGATGGACATGAGCCCTCTGGGCCCCAAGAATATAGTGCTGTCATTTAGATTAAAAAAATCATTACCCAAGAGCAAAATGCAACTGAAAGGTGAGTCAACATGCTCCTCAGTACACTCAGTAGAACTCCTTCATAAGATGAATTCAGTAGTTGAATGTGCTGTAAAGAGTGTGGTCTGGTTGGAGCCGGGTCTTGTCATGACCTATCTGAGAGTCCGATTTTTTTCTCTGCTTTCTAGCCCATTCCTGGCAGTTGGTTTTTTATTCCAGGGATGAGATACGTACCTAATAAATCCACTTTGCATAATGCTCATGTGTGTATATGATCATATTGTGCAAGCAAACTGTGAATTTGTATGGAAAGTTCTGTTGTGGTGTGCTTATAAGATGTCCAGAACTCTATTTAATCAACTTAATTTTGCTAATATTCAAAAATTGGCAAATGTCACATATTTTTGCATCAACAATACATTTTAAAGACAGTTATAGCCAATCTGAGCACATAAAGTGGTTACCTGTATGCTCTATGCGAATGTGAACATAAATCTTGAAAGCTTAACTGATATCCATGTATGTCCTCTAAGTACACACAATTGAATCAAGGAGATCATACTAAATTATATCAGTCTTTGACATGTTTAATTAACAAAAACATATTTCAAAATACAAATCATCACATACTTAGGTGTAACCCTTTTACTGTGACTCAGGTGAATCATTCTCTCAAATAACATCTCAATCATTCAGTTCCTGTCACCAAAAATTCCAAGGTACTACAGCACCTCCTGGTGACAATAACATAATTATCTCCATATCCTCAAAATGTGTGGTCTCTTACCACACTTCCTGACATGCACTTTGAATCTGTATGGAGGTTAGACCTGCTACAATTGTATGCTGTACTGTTCTTCTTCCCTCTTATAATTACTAAGGGTTTGTGGAGAAGAAAGGTGATGTTTTATAAATAGTCCAACCCTCATTAAAATACCATTTAGAATTCATAGAGTCACATTTTCTTCACTGGGTTATCACATAAAATAATTAATATATTAATATTTATTTACTAGAAAAGTAAGCAATCCATATCCCATTCAAATTTACATTGATTTTTCCGTGGTCCTATGAGTCCTTGAGTGCTTCCTCCAGACTCACATTTCGCCTGTGTTAGATTTATAAACAGATAATTCTTTAAGGACCAAGAGTTCTTTTTATTGAACACCGGTTTTGGAAATGTAGGTATAATTTCTTCAAGTTGAGGTAAAATAGGCAATTTATTTTTCTAACCATCTCCCTTTCTGTGAAATAATTTTATATTACCTTTAAGTTCAAAACAACATAGTGGATTTAAATATTCTCCCTAAAAATAAGTCTTTTCTTTCAATAACAATGAAAATCTTAGTTCTGATCATCACTCATTAATTTATATATTTGACCAACTTTTCTGTTGAAAATCAATCATCTCCATCACCTGCACACCCCTTGCACAGACCACCCGCCTCCAACACACACATAAGCACTTCTGAAACCTCCTTTATAACCAGACTCATCTTTACCACTGCATGGGTGTCTTCCTGACCAAACTTGGGCTCAGTGTGAGTGTATCTAAGTCTACCCACCTGAACGCTTTTCATCCTGCCCTCCTGGAATCCCTGCTGAGTCACCCGCACCAGCCCTCACACATGAAGCCTGCCTCTGCTGCCTGCTCTCCATGAAGGTTCCTATATTTATTGTCCTACTGTTACTCTCATCACCCTGCTTGAGTTTTGTTGTCCTCAATCCAGTCATTGAGAACTGTGGTCTCCTGGGAACTGGAAGAACTTGATAAGGTTAGACCATGCAAGCTTAGAAAAAAGTAACTACAAGTGTAAGAATGATACAAGGTAGAGGAATGATACATGGTAGGAGTGAGCCATCCAGAATTCATGAGGAAGGAAGAGAGTACTCGCAACAGATTAGTCTGATACCAGCTGGACTGAAGGAAGCTCGTAAACTCCTGATCTCTTATTCAGCCACGTATCAATCTGAGATCCCACTGAGGTTCAGTGGCAGTGGATCTGGGACAGACTTCACTTTCTTGATCAGCAACCAGAAGCCTGAAGACGTTGCAGCTTAGTACTATTGACAGCATTTGACTCCTTCTCATGCTGAAACAAACCATAAGATAAACCAGGACAGCAGAAGTTTGAGGGAAAGCTTTCCTCACTGCTCTTCCTGATGGCTGTACCCACCGTGAACACTGTTCACATGGAGCCAAGCTTTGAAGATCACTGAAAGGCATTGGTAGAAGTATGCAGAGAGGCTCCTTGGTGCCATAACTATTTCCTCCTCTTCTTATTTCAATAAAAACCAAGGCTCTTATTCTAAAATTATCTGGATTGCAAATTATTTGGAGTGTACACTATGTAACAGAGGCCATAATAGATTGTTTAAAAAGGGAGATTTTGTTTTCAGTACTAGAGATTGATCTCAGAACCTGGTGCTTGCCAGCCAGGTGTCACTTAACATAAAAAATTCAAAGGTGAACTCAAACAATTCAATGGTGCAGAAGAGAAGGTTATATGGAAAGCTGATGCTATGATTGATTCTCTGGTGCTCGCCTATAGCTACTCTTCCCTGAGGCATAGGTTCCACATCCTGTGATCATCCATGATTGTCCATGAAGCTGAGGGCTAGGTGCAAACCCAACCTGTTTCTTTGTCTTGCCCTCTGACCTCTCATCTTAAATTCTCTCTCTGCCTCCAGCTTCTTGTGGATATCAAGTCCTTCTTTTCTTCCTTCCACCTCTTAGGGGAAAGTCTATAGGTGAGAAGGAATCATAGATGAGAAAGAGATTCTGAGAAATGTGCTTGTCTAACTGAAGTGATGCTGGAGAGCTGATGACAGATAGCCCAGGATGCTCATGATGATGGAACTCTCAGAAAATTGTTAGGAAGGGATGGACCATAATATGTGTCATAGCACAAATATCAGATACTAAAAACAAAATAAGAAATACATATACATAGGTAGCAAACTATTAACACAAATGACACTTGTTCAAAAATCAATAAATTTGACATAACCTTCCTTTTCATTAACATTTAAGTCCTTTACTCTTCAAAATTAGCTGTAAGCTAGCAGCAGCATCTATATTACAGGTAGCTGTTAAGAATACAAACCAAGCATCTGTGTAAGGAGGTTTTAAATGAAGATCTACATTTTAACTAGATGTATATGTGTAAACTTAGGAATCTCTGCTAAATAAGAAGTTTAGTTAAAATGACCATAATAGAATCTAGGAAGTTCTCAGGAAATCAAAACCAGAAAATCAATTCTCTTCCAGAAATTTCAAGAAACTTTCAAAATGTCTCCTGAATGTAATAGAATGATGGCCATTTTCATATTCTGGATACTTTAGTTACTTCATCCACATCCTCCCAAATGTGCTGTCCACAGTGAAAGGGAAGATTAATATAAGGGCAGCTCTGGCTCCTTCTAACATCAGAGTCCTCCGTACACTTTCTGAGGCTTAATGGCCATGGAGCCTGAACAAGTTCCAGAGCTGTAGAGCCTATGATTTTTCTCTAATGAAGGCAGCTTCTACCCAGAGAGTGAAGAGGTACTTTTAGCCCTGTCCTTGCTTCTGCGTGGGCATGGGGACAGTAAATGTCTAAGAAAGTGACTACACAAGAGCAGAATAATCAATTATACCACAAAATGTTTGAACAGAGTTCAAAAAGTCTCATGACCTTAACTTAGAAGATACAAATGAATTATGATCATTCGGAGCAGCAGAGTGGTGCACAGGAAGTGTGCTGGGCCCATAACCCAGAAGTTGATAGATCAAAACCATTCCCTGCTAGTCCCATTTTCAGGCCAGGGATTTAGCTCAGTGGTGCTGAGCCTGCCTGGGAAGCACAAGGTCTTGAGTTTGATCCCAGTTAAAAAAAATAGAATTATATACATTTATCCTTTATCAAAAGCACAGTCCACAGTAAGAGGAAACTGTTAATGTCAGAGGCAGAGAGGGATCCTGTTTGATACACAATCCACCCACCCTGGTGCTACAGGCCTCAGACTCTCAGCGTTTCTAAGGATAAGCATTAAACTATGACATGAGTATTATAGATGATTTTCTGTAAGGTTCACATGAGAAACAGGAGAAAAAGCCAAAGTTGAAAGTCTACAGTTTCATCAGAAATGAAGCACCTGCAAAGTTAAGGGCTTTCAGAGTTTTGCTGTGGAAATATGACAATTAAAAAGAAGCCAAGTACTTTATGAAAATCCAATAAAAATGACTTGAGTTTTTCTTAGGAATTAGTTGTATCCCATCTATCACTGGCTCAAAGGTACAAAACTGGATAAATTTTGTACAAGAAGCCCTAGGGATCACAGTTAATCTGAAGGCAACAAGGAAGCAAATTTCTCATGTACACTCATCCAGGCACTAAGCAACCCCTACATCATTGATCCTAGAGGGCCTGGATACTGCTCAAACAGGTAGAAGTTCTGGGCTTCATTCATAAGATGCTGGTTTTACAGACATGCCCAAGAGTTGTGGGATCATAGAGGTTTCCAGTAAGACTTCAGAGAAAGTTGTATTAAGACAGACAGTGCGTCTCTGAGAGTGCAATGTGTGAGACTGGGAGGGTGGAAAACCTAGGGAGTGGGGTTTCTGGGAAATAGAAATATGTGCAAATATGTGTAAGCAAATTCTGGCTGAGAGAGAGGCCATGAGGACTACATTGGCAATGTAGGGGCAGGACTCTCCATGCCTTTCAAAGATCACAACTTACCATAACTTTTCCCAAGTGTGTATATGGAGGTATGATATCTAACATTTTCCCGCTGGTTATGTCACTGCTATGATTCTATTCCTTTTTATCCATGTATTTCTTTCAGAAGGGGAATGTTCACCCTGCATCTTCACATGTCATCAGTGCTTAACTTTAGGTTTGTAGGACTTTCCAAGCAAGAATTTGTCTTGAGTGTCAGAGAAGATTGTGTACCTCAACTTTTCACAAGTTATAGAACTTCTAAAATTTTGATAAGTCTTAGAGATTTCCAGATACATTTTGCATAAAAAGATAGACTTACATATTTTGAGATGAAGTTAATAATACCATTTCAATCAAGAGAGTTTTCCCAAAATTCTTTGTGTGCAAATGTGAAGATTTGGAAGGTAATTAGGTATATTGGCATTTACTCATCTGTGGAGAGAACCACAGCTGAACTCATAGGAGAAAATTCTGCTAAGAGTTGGACCTGAAAAAATAATTGTGTTTCACTAATGACATAAGATAGAAAGTTACATCATTTCTCTCTCTGGTGTCTCTCTCTGTCTCTGTCTCTTTGTCTCTTTCTCCCCTTTCTGATGACCATGACATTAGTAGCTTTCTACAAGTAGAAATGATAAACATTAAAATCAAATTTATTGAATCTATTTCTAAGTTAACATATGTGATGTGTACTCATATTTACAAAAAGTTAGTTGTCAAAGAGTTTCAAGTAAGCCTATAAGAATTAGAATAAATAAGCAAGAAGAAGTAGGCTGACACTTCCATAAATATGTACAATACACATGTACAAGAGCAATAAATCTTATTATATTAGAAAAAGCCAGTTCCCTTTAAAAAATTTTTCTACCAAGTGATGAGATGGATAAGTAATTAATGAGCTGAAGATACTGAGTAATGCTAAGGGGAAAGAGCAATTATATGTTTGGGTATGTATGTATAATGGAACATTTATATTAAAAGCAGTCTGTAATTATCTATTGAATGAACATCTTCATACCCTGTGACTCGATACTTTTCATGACATGCACCCAACAGAAGGGAACATGTGTCACAAAATGCCTGTGTATATCATGACAGAGTAACTGACAACAAATAAACCAGAAGAAAACAAATCTCTCAACCAGGATCAAGTAGAGAAATATTTTATGATACCTTCTCACATATTATCATTTAGAAAGTTTTAAATGTACAAATATAAATTATATTTAAATATATGAATATGCTAAATCAAAATAATGTCAAGCAAAGATGCAATTACAGTAAATCATGTTATTCAATTCTTACAGAGGTGGTTTTTATTGATGCTTATGAGTTACCTATAACATATGGTTTCATTCTGTACATGCATATAATATATACAATGTTTGCTCCCCTGTTGCATTACTTCCTGTTACTTCTCCACTGTTTGACCCCTTTCTTCTTCAATAGCTTCCATTTTTCTTTTATGTCATTTCTTCAGTCTGGTGTCACATCGCGTTGTCATGGTTCCTGTCTGTGACTCTCCTCTTACTCTAATAGATACTATTGGACTTACACTAGTCTAACCCAGAACATTCAAGATACTCTACTAAACTAAAACCCTTCCTCAAAAACATTTGCCAATTTCCTTTATTATATAGCATACCACTGATAATATCCAAGTAATAAACATGGAAATCTTTTGGCAGTGAGTTACTTTTTCATACATTTATAGGTTTTTATATCAACATTCTCTTAATCACTTTCTTATCATTGGTACTCCCAAAAACTGAACAAATACAATGTAAAGGGGGGAATAGTATTCTGGCTCAGTTTTAGTGTGCAGTTGATTAATTGAAAGGAAGGAGCATGAGCTCAGGGCAGCATAGTGGACACAAAGACACTCAACCTGAGACAACCAGGAAGAGAAGAGACGAGACTGTGGGACAAAAACATACCCTTTGAGGTTACGCACCCAGGAACCCACAGCCAACCAGGCCCCAGCTGCTAACAAAGCACTCAGCTACTGAGTCATCAGTATGGATCTGCTTGGAGCACAGCGTCCCACGATCCAACCCAGCAAGACTCCCAACCCCTACACACTGAGCCTTTTGCGGGTACTTGTAGATTGAAAATAATATCCTGAGAACTTCTCTTCCAGAAAAGAAAATAAAACTTCAAAAGACAACTGCTGGGGAATAAAATCTTAGAAAAAATTAGCTTAATTTATTCAACTTAATTTATTCAAGAATTAAAGTTTCTTTTTAGCATTAATGTACTACAAGTGAGAAATTGTGAAAAGAAAGCAAGAAGTGAAACAAAAAGACATGAAGGAAAGAAGAGCCACTAGCACTTATGGAAGATGATGACTGGAGCTGAAGCTCTTCCCAAAGGACATGGAAAATGTCTCAGACACATTT
>PVIR01037698.1:0-14680 GCA_004026965.1 Petromus typicus | reverse complement strand
AGCTAAAGTATCTGCTTCCCTCGGGGGCCTCGCCTCTGCCCTCCTCCTGTCTCAGCTTCCTTCTCCAAATTGCTACCAGGGCTTTGTTCATCCATTCACCGATTATTTATTAACTATCTCTGCTGCGGTGTGAGTGTGTCCGCCCAGCTGACAGGTGGAAGGCTAATCACCAGCCTGATAGTATTATGAGGTAGCGCCTACAGGGAGCGATTTAATTTGTGAAGTACGGCCATCCTGAGTGGGATCACTGCTTTATCAAGCCCGAGGGAGCAGTCTGTGTCTTCTGATCCTTCTACTACGTGAGGACACAAGAGTCTTTCATTCCCTATGAAATACTCAGCCACGCCCTGCCATCTTGAAGCTGCAAGAAACCCTCACCAGACCCTGACTTTGGCACCTTGGACTTGTCCACAGTTCTCCAGAACTTTAGAGATTTTGGTTCTTTATAAATCACCTAGTGTTGGGTATTTATTTCCAGGACAGCACAAAAAGAACTAAGATCATCTCTAACATGCTGGAAACTGTTTTTTGTTCTGGGGATATGGAAGTGAACCAGTGAGATAAAGCAGTGTCAGCTCTGCGTGTAGTGATGACATGTAATATCCACAGAGAAAACAAGTAGGTATGAAATAAATTGTAGTTTGATAAGCACTCGAAAAGCAAAACAGGACAAAGTGCAGGGGTGGGAACAGTACTTCAGGCAAGAGATGAGGAAGCTCTCTGCAAGAAGTACACATGCCTTGGAAGCCCTAATTAAAATGAGAAAGCTAACTGTGACGGGAAAGATGTTCCACGCTTCCACTGAGGCTCTCCCTCAGGAAATCTATTTTAAAGTGAAACTACCACAAGTCATAGACAGACTTACTACACCTAACCTGCTATACAACATGGCTCAGCAGAACTGTACACTGTGGGCTCAACAGGAGTTATTTTCCCCCATGGTTGATGACGTACATGGTTGACTAGAAGTCCTGGCTATTGCTGCCACCTGGCATTGAAAGAGTATATCCTAAGGGGTCGGGATTTAGCTCAGTGGTTCCGGCGCCTGTCTTGCAAGCTTAAGGGCCCGGGTTCGATCCCCAGAAACCACACACCTATACTGGGTGTGGAGACTCACGCCCAGCAGCAACCAGTACCACATACCACAGAGCCAGGCGTGGTGGCTCACGCCTGTAATGCCAGCACTTGGAGGCAGAGGCAGGAGGATTGCTGTCATGTGAGTTTGAGGCTGAGCTCAGGGCCAGCCTAAATCACAAAGCGAGACCCTGTCTCAAAAAAAATAAAAAAATAAAAAATAAGAAAGAAAGAGCCTACCTCATATGAGGGGCCGTGACCACAATTCAAAATTCAAAATATAGTTTCTATTAAATTGTATATGACTTTTGCACTATGACAAAGTTGGCACATTCATAAAGTTAAAACATCATAAGACAGAAACTATCTGTCCTTAGAGGAAAAGAGTTCCCAGCAGCAGAAATATCAACTGCAAGGGCTACAGGAGTCGGTGTGGCTATGCTGGACGAGCAGCAAGAGGGTCCAGTGTAATTGGAGTCCTCTGAGCAAGAGGCCGGGCACTGTGAGAGGCAGAAAGAGATGAAGTCTGAGCATGACGGTGGGAAAGTGCTGGAGCTCTGCAGAGCTGGGGAACATTAGTACAAGGGTGTCAGGAAGCCACTGGAGAGTCAGGCACGAGAGCACCTGACTTACATTAAAAAAATAAAAAATAAAAAAGCCACTACCCTGTGTATAGTACAAGCAGCAGGTGTGGTCTGTTGGATATTATTGCCCTACAAGATACATCCAAGTCCTAAACTCTGGAGCCTGTGAATGTTATTATTTGGGAAACAAAAAGGAGTCTTTACAGATGTGATTATATTAAGGACCTCAAGACAAGACTATCCTGGATTTAGTGTGGACCTTCCATTCAGGAAAAATCTATCTTGTAAAAGACAAGCAAGGGAAATCTGGCACCTAGGGATGAAGAGAAGAAGTTAGTGTGAGGTTAGAGGCAGAGATTGCAGCTAAGATGCCACTAGCTAAGAAAGTAGCTGGGCTCACTTAAAGGTGAGAGAGGCCACACAGGACTGTCTCAGCTTTTGGAGAAACCGTAGTCCTGATGACACTCTATGTTATAGATCTGGCCCGCAGAACAGAAAGAGAATACACTTCTGTCATTCTAAGAAACCAGGTTCGTGGTGACTTGTTAGAGCCCAACTACGTCATTAGCACAGGAGCAGGACACTATCCCGAAAAGATAGGCCAGTGTCTCAGACAAGGGTGGACTTTAATGGTGCTGATGGTAAAATACAGCTCACTGTTTGAGGATGAAGCCGAAAAACGAATCATTTCCTAGACCTGAAGGCCCCCAAAAACTGAAACGAACCCTCTCGTGCCAACTTATTTTGTTACTTGCATTTAGTTGGCTTGAACAGTCACTAATATTGGAGGCTGTGTAGCTGAGAGATGTGTCAGTCTCCCTGCAGCTCCGTGGCTGAGAACATCTCTCGCATGGTGACAGTTGGCCCAGGTGGCTTTCCAGGGACTTGACGGAGGCTTTTGTCAAAAGCACTGACTTCATTGGGCCTGTGCAGGTGGCCAAGTGTGACTAAAACAGTGAAAATACGTGGCATCTGCCTTCACATTATATCTGTCTCTGTCTTGGAATTGGACTTGGACTTGAACTGTTTCTGCTCCACTCTGCACATAGATACAGTCATTTAGGTACTGTCTGTCCACAGCTAACAGGGAAAGGTAGATTTGCCTGAAATATCTCCATCTGTCTCTTCCTCACTCAAGGCTGATGCTGTCAGGACAAGAATAAGATATTTTCAAGATAGACAGGGAACTCATTAATTTATAAATACCTGCATACTGGCCACCTCTTGGTCCCATTCCAACCCATGGAAGCAGAACCTAGACATTTCTAGTCTTGAATCCTCTCCAAAGTTAATGCCCTCCAGACCCCCCCTTGCACGAAGATAAAAGGAGCTTGGAAGTTAGACTGGGCTGAGAGGTTTGGTGACAATAAACCATCATCTTCTCAGTTTTGCTGGCTTATTGAATAAGTAATTTTCCTTGTCCAAACATCATATCCTCCACTCTCGCTGGGCCTTTTTTGAATGGCCAGTGAATGGACTGGGTTCACTAACAGAATTCATGGGATTTCTTATTCTATTATCACCCAGAAGTGGAAGAGCCTCTTCCTCTGATCTTTAAGCCAACAGCTACTCTTGATACTTAGTACTAGGGATTGAACCCAGGGCCTCATATGTTTGTCAAATGCTCAAATGCTGAGTTAAACCTTCAGTATGATTTTTATTATTTTATCCTATTGTATTTTGAGACAAGGTTCCGATAAGGCACCCAAGCTGGCCACAAACATGAAATCCTCCTCCCTCAGCCTCCCAGGTAGCCAAGATTATAGGTATGCACTACTGTACCCAGGTACCTGCTCCTCTTACGACTACCCACAATTCTTATGGTGAACTGCTTCTCTCACCAAACCTGGAGTAGAACCAAGTCACTCCCAGCCTAATGCTGCCGTGACCTAACTGGATACCTAAAGTGCTGGGTTACTGACCTCCTCGGCTTTCATAGGGGGTCAAGTGGACTCAAGCCAGTCTCAGACCTCAGGATCAGTCACAAGCCCCAGACTTTCTACCTTATTCCTATCCTAGCACACCTCCCAATTTTCTCATTTGCTGATGATACTCACTCTATCAATAATTGGCTTAAAAACTTGAACACAAGCCAATAAGCATGGAGCATTCTTTGTGATTCTCTCTACACCAGGGTGTTTTTGTCATGAAGAGTAAGAACTTATTTCATGGCTATAGAAAACTAACCTCCTGAGGACAGTGTACCTCTTTTGTGGAACGGAACAATCGAGATCCTATTTCATAGCAGTACCGCCATCACTGAAATACAGACATTTCACTTTGTATTGAAGTAGTGACATTTAAGGATACAAAACATAATTTCTTTGGAACAGAGTAATGTCTCTCTCTGTTTCCTATTGCCCTGCCAGGGCTGTGTCTCCTCTGCCAGGCCCCTCTGCCATGCTGCCCTGCCCTGGACCCAACTGACTATGGACTGATTCCTCTCTAGACTGAGCCAAAATGAATGTGTCTGCCCAACAGTTGTGGATGTTAGGTGATGAGGAAGTAACTGAGATAATCTTGATTCTGTAATAAGACACCAAAGTCAATAGACCTGCCATCCTTAAAATATGTAAACACTCCTAAAACATTTTAAGAGGATGGCTTTGAAGTACATCTGTATTCATGGTGGCAAACCTGCTTTCATGTAACCACATCATTCATTTGACTAAGAGTCAAGGTTGTGGCATAGTTTAAGGTGCAAAGCCACAATACAAGCCCCTTTCATATAAGAGTTGAAGAGAATGAAATTTCACCATTGTAACCTTGGGTGAATTTTTGAGCAAAGAGGAGTTAGAATAAGAAGCAAGAATTAATAACATTGATTTAGGTCCCAGGCATAAAAGAAGGGGGAAAACGACTCATACCAACATGTACTTAGAACTTCAATGCAATTATTTCATGATGACAGGAAGAAAGTCTGCGTGGACCGCAGAGAGAAGAAAGACCTCAGACAGAGGTCTGAGTCGAGGTCTTGGGTTCCCATTATATCTCCGTGACACTGTCATTTTCTCTTAAGTGAAGGGCATTGGCTAGCAATGACTCCTAAGCTAAAGATTAATTCTAATTCGAAACTTTTCCGCAAAAATTAACAAACGATCCAATTTTAGCTCTGATTTCTAAGACGGTTTCCTTCTGTGACACCACATTCAAAGATCCATAAAGCAGCCTTTTTTTGGATTTATTTCACATTCCTCTCATAGATCCCACAGTGTTCAAAGGAGTGACAGCCAGAATTGGCACAGTGGTTTCCGGTATTTTTCCTTGTAGCTGAGGAGAAACAGGTTGTGAAGGACTAATCAAATGCTGTCCTCACAAGAGCAGAGGACAGAGACGCAGGGAAGGAAGGCACTTCCTGCCTGTCTTCACTCCTCCTCCACTGGCCCTCGTCCACCTGCAGTGACCCCCAAACCCCAGGGGCTGGAATCAACATGGAGAGAATCCAATTAATATATGTGAGTAGACGAAGTGAGATCTTCCTAAAATATAAGAGCAACCTGGATTCGTGCTTTTTAATGGGGGGAAAATCATTAGGATAATTGACTAATATATGACAAGCTGCAGCTGGTTCGCCTCCTGCTGCATCCTGGGTTTGCCTCGTGCAGAGAAAACCCCAAGAACTCATTCAAATATGTCACTCATCTCTCTTGTGACAGCTTTCACTAAATAGTCGGGGTAGAGAGGCTCTGAATACTGCTTTTATTTTTTTTTCCCCCTCAAGTCATTCGGCATTTGCAAAACTGAGCTATTTTCATATGAGTGGATTTTAACTTTTTACTAAAAGTCCTCCAGGATTATAACCTGGAAGAAATGTTCTTTCTCTGGAATTAGTCTGGGGGGCTTGAGGGATGTAGTTCGTGCCTGTTTTAGAAACCTTGCAGGGTGGGAAGCTGGCAGTGGGTGACGGGGCTCAGAATCTCCCCACAAACATGGGAGAAACCAACAAGAGACAGAGGCCTAATGAAGAACGTGAGGCTGCGACAGCAGTGAAAGGAATAGGGTTGACCACATGCATTGAGAGAATGAAGGAAAGAATAACATCGGGGAATTGGGATTCTACGTGAGTGACTCCAGCTGAAATACTCAAGATGGCCCACGCTTCACCGAGGCGTGAAATGTAAAAAATTAAATGCATTTCTGGGGAAAAAGCAAGAAGTGTCCATTGTGCATGGCCAGTAGTTATAGACTGAAGAATGAGGCATAAACCCCAGAGGCTGAAATGGAAACATTGAGCTAGGAGTCAGGGTGATGAAAATCTCTTCACTATTCCCCTATCCATCACTGACTGATCTTTGCATAAAATAAGTTTAAAATGAATTACTGTGCTAAGTCCATACAGATCACATCTCAGGTCCACTCCAAGCCAGACAAGCTCTGTGGACCACCCTGTGACTCTGCTCATCGGAGAACACATTCCTTCAGTTTGGGAAGGTGTTATTTGCCAAGGAATGACTCATTTGGGGCAGAAATTCTGGGTCTCAGTTCTCCCCTCTTAAAAAAAGGTCTAAGCATTAGTAATAGAGATAAATCTTTAAACTTGGGGTGCGTGGTGGTACAGGAAACAAAACAGGTTGGAATGTGTTGACATAAAAAAAGGGGTACCACAGAAAGTAGACTAGTGACTCAAGGATGCCTAAGAAGGAGCTAGAGAGAGGGAGAACGAAGGTGAATCAGAAGGGAATAAAGAGAAAAATGCCCACAACAGCAAGAGGCAGGAGGGCGACAACCACTGAAATCGTCTCTGTGGTATCTCCCCAACCCCTTCGCCCGGTCAACCCGGATTCAGAGAAGATAATACTTGTCCAGACTCTGTGGCGAAGTCACCATCAAAGCTTGGAGCCTACCAAAAAAAGGCTCTGCTCATCACATTTGCCCGAGAAGTTACCTAGCATTGCTCTGTGTCTACTTATCAGATATCTTTGGTCACATGTTGCCTCTTCATTTGACTTATGTGTTTTGGAAGCTTCACAGCTTTGCCGTTTATTAAATCTTCTTTCTGCTTCTTCCCAGAAGCTCCTCTTTAAAAACACATAAACAGTTCAATGTGAAAATTAGCTGTAGTTGATTTATAAGTCATTCTGGAAGAGCAGCTTTTAAAAATACAGAGAATTAAGCTGAGAGTCAGGCTTGAGAAGTACGCACCTCCCTCGGCTTTGAATTAGATGTATTTAATGGGAACATGGTCACTAGGGCTGTGAGGAGTGGGGAAATCTATTGACCCTGCTGGTACTAAACATTCCAGCTGTGAATGGAATTCATTTTGGAATACATAAAGTGAATGAGCGTGGACAGGCTTTGAAGCACCGTTAAAAGGACCTGGCCTCTCCCCACGCTCGTCAATCCACCAGGCAGCGCTTCTATTGAAACACTGCTCTTTCTCAAAGAAAAGCTCAAATCCTAAAGAGCCCTTCATTGTGGCTATTGGTGGAAAGTAAATTTGAAATTTTATCATAGTCCCTCTTGAGGACCAGCACTTCCTCTAAACATTGACTGTTGGCGCTTGACACCACCTAGGTGGGTGATGGTCCGGAAGCCCCAGGTGAAGAACCACTAGCCTCAGGTGAAGCACAAATACTCCTGCATAAAGATGCCCAGAATTCAAAGACAAGGGTGAGGGAAACCTGCCTGCATTGTTTTAAGTGGTATTAGTGGAACCACCAAAGCAAACCAAGACATAGTCCCTGCGGAATTCACTTAAGGGGATGGAAATTGAGCTGGAGGCAGGAATGTGAAAGGAATGTCAAAGAGTATCTTTGAAGAACCTCTTTCAGCAATTCACCTCGGATTGGAGTAAAACCATTTCCCATTGCCATGCATGCAGCAGCCTCTGACAAGTTTCACGTAAGAGAAGTTCGAATAGGATTTTAAAAGACAAAATTGGGACCTAGAAGAAAAAGAATAATCTCTGTAACAGGGTTGGGTTTTCACACATTTCATTGAGGAGAAATGCTCGGAAGGATGATGCCTCTGGTTCGTGCAGCCTGGGATTCTGTGCTATATCCCTCAGCCACAGCCCTGGAAGAGCTTAGATTTGCTGTTTCAGTCACACTACTGAGAAGACCAGCCCTCACTTCCTCAAGGAGCCTCAGTGATCAAGAAAAATACACACGACCTCTTAGAGTCCAGATATGTCCCGGCCTAGTACCTTCTCTTATTGCCTTAGATACTTCAAAGATTAATAATAATTCAGGCCCTTATCTGTTTACCTTTCTTAGTGTTTGGAGATTAAATGACGAAGTCCATTTTTCACCCCTATACCTCTTTCTGGAATTGATAGCTATAAGTCAGATCTCCTTAAATCCTTCGTCTTTATCGGGAGGGGATATATATTTAATTTCTCTACACATGACGTCTGTCTTATCATTTTATTTGGCTGTCTGTGGAACTTTTCTGGTCATGCTACTCAAAAACTGAATCAATATTCTCTCTGTGCCTTCATGTTCCAGGGTCCCCGTGGATATCAAAATCTACGGATGTTCGGAGCCCTTATAGACCATGATACAGTGCTGGCACATAATCTGTGCATATTCTCTTATATCTTTTAAATGCACTCTGGATTACTAATACCAAATACAAGGTAAATTTTATATAATTGTTTCCTACTGTCTTTTTAGGAAATAATGACAAGGAAAATGTCCACCTGTGTTCAGGACAAAGGCTCTTTTCCCCTACATGTTTTCCATCCCCAGCTGGATGAATCCATGAATATGAAACCCGCAGGTGCGCAGGGCTGACTCTATCATAGCCTCTTATAGCCCATTCAGTATAGTCTTGGGCAGTTCGAATCCTTCATTTCCTGTAAGCCACCTCCTCTCCTCCTGAGTACGCTACTAGTAAGAGAAAAAACACACACTCCAGGGTCCCATACTACAACGGCTTCACATACAACATCTCTTTGTATCCCGGAAATATTACCATGGGGTCCATTTTGACCATCTTCATTTTACAGTCAAAGAAACCAAAGCTGTAAGAGACACAGTAAATGGACCAGCATTATAGAGCTGTTAGGGAGTATAGCCAAAAGACTGAACTAGATCTTCTACTCTCTTCACTGAATCTACTTAAGAAAAACATGGAGTTTTAGAAATAATTGTAGATGGATAGAATGACACAACTAGTCAATGCTAAAAATGAAAAAAATGCTAGCAACCCAGAAAAAGTTCTCCATCTGCTCTGCCAATGACCACAACCTCTCTTTCAAAGAGGTAACCAATATCTTAAATCTTATAATTGTTTCTTTATAGTTTCACCAATACTGAATTCAATCAGAACCAACATAGCAAAATTTGGCCTGCCCTTGAAATGTAAATGAACTGACTTTTGTAGTATGAATTAATTTCGTGTCTTGATTTGCCAAGTTTTCTATAGGCTGCTACTTATGCCTATAGTTTATTTCTATTGTCGGACAGTCCCTGTTATTCAGGACTGGTACCTAGGAACATGTCTACCTTCTGTATCCAATCTCTTTTTTTTTTTTTTAGGTTTTTTGAGACAGGGTCTCGCTTTGTGGTTCAGGCTGGTCCTGAGCTCAGCCTCAAACTCACATCACAGCAATCCTCCTGCCTCTGCCTCCCGAGTGCTGGGATTACAGGCGTGAGCCACCACACCCGGCACTGTGGTATGTGGTACTGGTCGCTGCTGGGTGTGGGTCTCCACACCCAGTATTGTTATGTGGTTACTGGGGAATCGAACCCGGGTCCTTGAGCTTGCAAAACAGGCACCGGAACTACTGAGCTAACTCCCTGGCCCCTGTATCCAATCTCAAAGTCACTTTGGCTGGACCAGCTGCTAGTCTGACTGGTTAATGGCTAAAGGCAGCAGTATTTAAATAGTACTTTGATTATATGTCTGTTCTCATGCATTTATTCCATTATTTCATCTTCCTATGGAGAGACATATATCCCTCAATTTTATGTGAATATTCATCTTTTGTTTTATGTATATAATTTATATAATTGAAAGGGTCTTGAAACATTCTAATTCACCAGAGAAACTCCATTTCTACCTATAATATTACAAATCCATTTAATTTTTTTTTTAAAGAAAGCATATGTATATGGGGGTAGGGGGTTGTAGGGTGGGTAGGGAAATGGGTAAAAATGAGAATTAACTCATGTCATATACTTGCACAAATTCCCAATGTTGAGTGCAATCATGATGTTGATATAAAATGTACCAATAAAGAATTCAACTTTTAAAAATTAAACAATTTAACTTTTAAAAATTTACAGTGAAAGATATATTACTACTAAGCCCTCTACCTCCAGATATTCCCTCATGGATGAACGCCATTATACCATTATCCTTGCCACCTCGTAAAGCAACTGTGAAAATCCCTTTTTGTGTCTAGTTGTGTTGCCAAGGCTGCCCCGGTGTACTGAACCAGTTCAAAGTGTTTAGCTTTTCGTGGTCACGTTGACTTCCGAGTGATCGAAGTGGATGAGGACACACAACGGGGACTTTATGAGCCTGCTTTTCTGCTGGGTGATACTTGGCAGCAGCATCTACTGTCTTTTGAATCATGCCTCGGAAAGAAACTCAGGAAAGAGAATGTCTGGAACTGCTTTTGAAAGGGGCGGGAGTGATGAGATAACTGTATTCAAAGCAGAGGGGATTATATTGAGGGGGGTTGATGGCAATGTATTTATTACTCTAAATGTTTTTTAATGCCAACGTTCACAGTACAGTTGGATACTTAAGCTGCTTTATTGGTGTATAACATACGGACCACAGTCTACCTGCCTGATGTGTATACTGGAGTTTTGTGAACATCAGTTTCATCTAATTCCAGTGAATCTGTATCATCCCCCAAAAACTTCCTTTGTGGATAATCAGCAACCTACCCATCATTTCCTACCCATTTTTGCTTTCCTATCCAATAAAACCAAGGTAGTTTATTTTACATCGCTGCGGTTCTTGACGAGCTTCTTTTATTTAGCATATTTTCAACATTCATTCATACTGTAGTTTTAATTTGTGCTGCATTACTGTTTTCCTGACGGAATATTCCATTACAGATACACCACATTTTAAGTAGTTAGAATTTGATAAACATTTGATACATTGATAAACATTTATTTCTACTTTTAAAGTTGTTTACACTTCTTTTTCTTCCTATCACTAAATAATATCATATATCCTGCTTTCAAATTATCTAAATGTTTCTTCTGCTTGATCAAGTCAGCTGCTGAAGATTTTTATTTCTACGTTAGTCTAGTTAATTGTTTTCTTCATCCCTAAGATTGGGTTATTTCTTTTTAATGTTTCTTTGTCAAGCTTTTCATTTTGTTCGTGAATTGTTTCCCAAATGTAATTTTTTTTTTTTTTTGTACTTTCCTGACTCCTTGAACTTCCCGAAGAGGATTACTCCCAATCATTATCCCGCCATCTCACTCATCTTCATTTCTTCAAGTTGTTCTGCTGTTAGAGCTTGGTCATTTTCCTCCGGTGAAGTAGTACTTCCCTCATTTTTCATAATCCCCCCATCCCCGCGTTGGTGCCTGTGCATGTGAGGAGTGGTCGTACTTTGCCAGTGTTTGGGGCGTGTGGCTGGTCTTCCATCATTCCGGTGCAGTCCATGGTGACTCCAAACACGTGAATCCTATCATCATCTCTTTTCATCTGTGCTGAACTATTAACTGAGATCAAGTAAAAACACTCTGCAGTCGCCTGCGCCCAAGCAGTGCTGCAGTGCTGTGAGCTGTCCTCCCTGCCTGCATCTACTTCCGATTAGAATCTTTATTTGGCAGGGCTTATCCCGGGCTTCTGGGCTCAGCGAGGTCCCCGAGATCACTACTCATCCCCGGGCAGGCAGGACCAGAGGGTATGTTCCTAGATGCGGACGGGCACAGGCTCCTCTCCCCTCCCGGGATTGTGTTAATCAGGACATCGAGGCTTGCTGTTCTGACTGGCCACTGGCCCTGTGTGGGGCCATATGTTTCCTCTGCAGTTAATCTTTCCCCTGCCCCTGATTCCTGGCCTATGGAAGGCTTACCGAGTGTGCCAGCTCTTGGCTGGGCCAAAGCTCAGCATCTGGGACTGGGCTGAGCCAGATGCTTCCTTTGTGGATAATCAGCAACCTGCCTCTATTTTTCAGCCCATGAAGGTTTCAAGATCAGTGGAGCTAGGAGGGCGGTCTGACAGGGATTTAGGCCGAGGCCCATGAGCCCCGCTTCAGGTCAAGTGATGGCGTTGGGCGGTCTGTTACCAGGATGCAGACTGGCCCACTGGGTGCTCTGAGCCCCGCTTCTTCTGTTTCTGACCGATCCCAGGAAACACAGCCTCGTCAACAACCACAGTGACTCCACTGTAGGAGAAGACACTTCAGAGTCTCCGCGAAGAATCTCAGAACAGAGGGCGAGCTAAATATTTGTGCGCGGGGCCGGGGAGTTAGCTCAGTGGTTCCGGCGCCTGTCTTGCAAGCACAAGGACCCGGGTTTGATCCCCGGTAACCACAGACAATACTGGGTGTGGAGACCCACACCCAGCAGCAACCAGTACCACATACCACAGTGCCGGGCGTGGTGGCTCACGCCTGTCCTCCCAGCACTCGGGAGACAGAGGCAGGAGGTTTGCTGTGATGTGAGTTGGAGGCTGAGCTGAGGGCCAGCCTGAACCACAAAGCGAGACCCTGTCTCAAAAAACCTATAAAAAAAAAAAAAGAATTCTTTATAGAGTGTAAATAAAAGTCCCTTACACAATATAAGATTTACAAATACCACCTTCCAATCCTCCTCCCTCCCTTTTATTTTGAAACGAAGTTTGTGATGTAGTTCAGGCTGGCCCAGAATTCACTATATAACCCAGGTTGGCCTTGAATTTGTAACAATCTTCCTGCCTCAGCCTCCCAAGTGCTGGGATTACACATGTGGGGCGTCACACTCAGCTTCTTCCGTATGATAGAATTTTGTTTCACTTTTTTTGTGCTGGTCCTAGGAAAAAAATATTTTTGATTTTGATGAAGTCCAAATTATCAATCTTCTTTTGTGTCTCCTACAGGTTCTGTTTTGATTTGCTTTTTGTTTTGTGGTGCTAAAACCTAACATGGGGTCTCACTACCGCATCACAACCCCAGTTCTTTTTTATTTTGAAGCTAGGCCTTAATAAGAGGCTCAACTGCCTGGTCTTAGCTCTTGAGATCTTCCTGCCTCAGCCTCTCAGGTAGTGGGATTAGAGTCATGTGCCATCACATTTGTGGTCCTGACATCATTTCTAGGAAATCATTTTCTAACCCACGTATCTGAAGATTTACTCCTATGTCTCCTCTGAGAATTATTATCACTTTATCTCTCTCACTTAAGCTTATGACCCACACTGTATTAATTTTTGTGAATGATGTAAGGTAGAGACTCAGACTCATTAGTTTGTATGTAAATATCCAGACGCCCCCACTGTTTGCTGAAAATGTTATCTTTTCCCCACTGAATCATATTGATCATTACCACTTACATTTTGCAATGATAAACTTAGAAGTTCATAAAATAATACGTATACGTTGATGTACCATTAGGGAAATGATAAAAATTTTGTCCCAAGAGGATAGAGGATAGATAGGTAAGTAGGTAGGTAGGAAGATAGATAGGCAGACAGACAGACAGACAGATAGATGGATGCACCATATGTAAGCCAAGATCAAGCATGAAGAATGTTGTTGCACATGTCATCTCTGTGGCTGGAATGAGAGAAGTGGAAGAGATACTAAGAAATTATCAGAAAAAAAAAAAACTAAAAAAACTCTGTGAAACAACATGGTCATGTTGCAGAGATAATAGAAGATTTCAGATTAGGAAAGGGAAGACAAGTTTCCTGTCTTTGATGAAAGTCTAACCAGGAGCCCTGTCACCTGCTGAGTTACGGCGCTTCCCACTGAAAGAACGCACATTGTGAATATGCCACACAGATAGATCAGTTTCACTAAGGGCGTTTCATTAGCACCCTTTCCCCGACCACGCGCTCACCTCTGAGCCCAGGAAAACCACGCAAGTTCACAGGATTAACTCTCAGAACCAACATCCTGCAAGCCAAGGACCAGCTAAAATATGCACAAATTCCTTCCTTTTGTACAAGAGCAACATCCATGGTTTCTGCCACCTGACGCAAGCTGCACCCTCAGTTGTGACAACCACAACCACCTCCACACATGACCAAATGTTCCAGGAATAAACAGGTCACCTCTAGTGGAGAACCGCTGATCTAGAAAAATCTATCCAAGTGTATACTGAAAGAAAACGGGCCAAAATAGAAACACAGGTCGCAAGGCTTTAATGGAGGTTAAAGCCGCAGGCTACCTCAAACAATGGTGAGTGGGCGTTGGGAAGTGGAGTAGGCTTTTTGTGGGGAGTGAGGGGTTGGAGAGCATTGTGGGTGCGTGGGGACTGGCTTGCCCTGGGTAGCAAGTAAGGGAGCTTACGGATAGGCTGCCATCTGACGCGCATGTGCACAAGGGAAAGGAGGCCATTCTGGATCTATTACAGTGTAGGGACAGGTAGGAAAGGGAGCCATTTTAGATCTGACACAATTTAGGGACTCTTCTGTAGGGTCGTGCCTCTAACATATATATGAAGATACTATCCTTGAAGCTTTTCTACAGATTTAAACTTTTTTCAAAATAAAAAGAAAAATTAAAAATAACATAGAATGTGATGTATACACTAATAGTACAAATGGTATTATTATAAATCTGGTTAAACTGAACACATCGACTCTGCAGTCATTCCCTTAACTCCCCATCAATACCTGCACCATGGGGAATGCAACCCAATACAAATGCAGCAAATAATTACTGATAACCCATTACATCAATGTCATTTTATCTTACTTACTAAAATTGTTAAGGGATGTTATTACATTTATACAGATAAAAGGAAACAGGAAATGAGGAAATGAACTGGGAGACAATAAGCAAACTGATCAAACTGACATGAACTTGTAAGAAGCCAGGTGAGAAGTGAAATGTAAGACTGAGCTCTAGGACCTTAACTTCACATCCATGTTATTCCACTGCGTCATGAGAGATGTTGGCC